>JAQBSW010005813.1:0-54056 GCA_029291075.1 Eudiplozoon nipponicum | reverse complement strand
ATGATTTTCCTCTACACATGTCATATTCATGACGTTCATTCCTGATTTTATTTTCAATTGATTCTCTAATCAACCTGGTACCTCTATTTAGGTTACATAGTGCTATCCGTTTTACAACCGTCCCAGTTTATCTGATGACCTGTCTCCATTGACTGCCTGGGTAGACCTGGTCTATGACTATGTCTGCATTTGCATGCAGTCCTATGTTCACCTCTGCGTACCTTTGTTCGTGTTTTTTGCGGGGTTGCTCTCTTGTTCGTGATTTTTTACCCGTCCTACATATCAATGGTGGCTATTATTACTACCCGTGCGCCTAATCAGTCTGATCTTTTTCGGATGGTTGATGTGAGAAGGCAAAAACATCTGGTCATACGTATATTAGATATAATGTTGCAAATAGCAATATAATTCACAGTTAGTCCAAATTGAATATATGTTAGTCAGCTGTCAAAATAGATTTTTATGCAAAAATAGGTCTTAAACACTATTCACAGTTAAACTAAATTGTCCGTCTCCTAGACGGCAAAGATTAAAATGATTTATATTTATAAAGTGAAATGTTTTGCACACAAGAAATTATTCTTACACAAATGTCTGGATTGGAATGAATATAGTCAAATGATTGAAAACACATGATAATCTGAACATAGTAAAATGATTTATGTTTATAGAGCAAAATGTTTTACACACAAGTGGTTATTCTCACACAAATGCCTGAATTGAATTGTATTTTTATCATCGATTTAAAACATATGAAGATATGTAAATAGTCATCGTTAAAAGCAATCACTAAATATGAAGGGGTAAGCCACATAAAGACTTCAATGACCAAAAACTCACAAATATTTAGTTCATGGCATTATTATAATCTCTTATTCTCTGAAATTCTGAGTGGCACAGTTAACTGATACCAGTAAAATTGTGAATAATCAAACTGAGCGAAATAAATTCACTGTGACACAATAGTCCACCGCGTGATCCTCGCGGATCGCTTGCGGTTCTGTCTATTTTATAAAAACCCTATTAATTACAAATACAATTGCAGTTCAAGAAATATCGATTTAAACTGCTTGAGACTAACAGAGATTGTTCCTAAAATCACAGTTAAGAGAAGAATTTTTTAAGGACAGAGTTAGAATATTTGACCTTAAAGAGCACAGCGTTTGTAAAAATCGACCTTCGTTGGGTTGTAACACGGAGCCGCGTGTTACACCTTTAATGGACGCATGGTTTCACCTATATACCTGAAATTGCAATCTTTACAAGGTATCTCATAAACCCCTGATGTGTTGAGCGGTTCTATTTTTTCTTTCTGATTCGGTAACTTATTGCCTATTGTAACTGATTGTCTTAACACTGTTCTTATGTTGTATTTCGTTGCTAATATCCTAATTTTTCTACTTAATTTGGAATCTGGTAGAACCAGAGTTCTGTGCTTATCTTCATTCTGATTATCTAAATCTCTTATCCGTTTCTCCTGGGTTATTTTTCTATTAAATCGCAATAGTGTCTCCTTTATGATTTTCTCAGTTAATTTTTCCGGATAACCATTTATCCTGAATATTTCTTTCAATTTCATCAGTTCTTTGTCCCTATATTTTAAATCCACTATTTTAAGACTTCTTATTATCATAGATTTTAGAATGCCTATTTTTATCCCAAACGGGTGATTAGAGCAATAATTCAGGAGGATACCAGAATAAGTATCCTTCCTGTAAATATCTTTCTCTAATGTCTGACCCATTCGTTTTAATTTTACATCTAGAAACGATAATTCTTCTTTGTTTTCTTTTTCCAATGTGAATTTTACCTCTCCCAGTTGATTAGCTAAATACAGAAAATTCTCCAACTCATTGTCCCCGTGATTCCAAATTAGGAAGATGTCATCTAGGAATCTTAAATATAAGCTTGGTTTGAGGGGAGATCTAAGTAGGAGATTTTTTTCTAAATAATGCATATAAATATTAGCGACTGGGACTGATAATGGTTGTCCCATAGGAACACCTTTAACTTGAAGGTAGAATTCATTTCTAAATATAAAGTATGTAGAGGACATACAAATTTTAAACATTTCCATAATACTACTTAACATCATTTTACTCCCTTCTAGTATTTCAGGGTATTCCGTTAGACAACGTTGGACACACTCTAATGCAACCTGTACCGGAATGTTCGTATACATAGATACCACATCCAGGCTTTCCAGTTTATCATTCTCTAATAATTTATATTTACTAATAATGTCAGCGATGTGATGAGTGTTCTTTAATGTATAATGTAGAAAATAGGTGTGTTTTCTTATTCTATGGCACAAAAGTTTGGACATTTTATAATGTGGCTCTAAGCCTGGATGGTTGCTCAGCTGTAAAATAGAATTCACCACATCTCAAGATATCGTACAAAGGCGTTCATAAAACTCTCATGGTGGTCGACGCCCGATCATTTCTAGGCGTAATAATTAGCACATTTATGCCTATCTTACAGGCTGATATCTCTGTTGAACTTCGGGCATTAGGAATTCAAATACATTATACGGTTCTTCTTCCACAGTTCTGTTTCTAAAGTTTTCCGAGGTGCGTCTGAAATTCTCTGGCAAGACCATCCATGCAGCAACAAATTTCTCCATAAGGTTTACAATCTGGTAAGCTTTAAATATCATTTGGGCACCCCCGAAACTATTTTATAGATTTTCGGATCTATACGGTGGTAGACTGAATTTTTTGGACTGGCATGGTCGCCATATTTTGTAGAGGCTCAACACCTATTAGTAACTGAGAACACCATAGATGCCAAGTTCTTTTCATTCCTTAATTGCCCATTTGAATCTGATAAGCTAGAATTCTCATTTACATCTATTAAATTCATGCCTTTTATATCTTGAACTAATTTGCTTGTGTCCTCAAACTTAAGATGAGCTTCCATGCTGATCGTACTTAATTATTAATTTGATAACTTAGTGTTAGGAAAAAGGACTGTGTACTTCTCACGTATTAAAACACCCAATAAAATAACCTGGATAGAAATAAGACTTAAAAGCAGAATTATTACATTACCTATTCCAGAACGTCCCAAATATGTACGATTCAAAAGACAAAATGATAGCAGTGTGGAAGAAGATATTTCCACCAACAAAATTAAAGTGACAATTATTGATAAATTTAAACCACCTTGGCTGCTAAACAAATTTTATTTAAAAAGAAAATAATTCGTTTATTTTCTAGAACATTCTTTGTTTAAATACTTGACAGTATATATACTTTGAATTGTGCTCAGTTGCAGTTTCGGTTATCTGTGCGTGACTGGCTGACATTTCCTCGGGAAGCTGCATTTATTTCATTTCCTTCATTCTACGTTCACTCGATTTTCACAATATATTCCTGCTATCATATTGTCTTTTGAATCGTACATATTGGGGACTTTCTGGAACAGGTAATTTAATAATTCTGTTTTGCGACGTAAGAGGTTTCACATTCCGATTGCCTAACATTAAGTATCAAATTAATAATTAAGTACGATCAGCATGAAATCTAATCTTAAGTTTAAGGATACTAGCAAATTAGCTCAAGATATGTCAGACATTAATTTGATAGATGTGAATGAGAGTACTTGCTTGTCAGATTCAATTATACAATTAAGGACTAAAGAAGACTTGGCATCTATGGGATTCTCAGACATTAAAATTTGGCGACCGCGCTAGTCCAAAAATATTCAGTCTACTGCCATATAAATCTGAAAACACTCAAGTTGGATCGGGAATGCCCAAATGATATTTACCGCTTATCATATCGTAAACCAAATAGAGAAATTTGTTGCAGCATGGATGGCATTGCCTGCGAATTTCAGAAGCGCTTTGGAAAATGTTTGTGACAGAACAGTGGAAAAAAATCAGTATAATGCATTTGAGTTATTAATGGCTTAAATTCATCAGCCTGGAAGATCGGCACAAATATGCGAATTATTACGCCTAGACAAGATAGGGCGTCAACTACCATCAGAGTTTTATGAACGCCTTTGTACGAAAGCTTCCAGGTTGAATATATATAGAGATGTGGTAAATTCTATTTTTACAGCTGAGCTACCATCCAGGCTTGCAAGATCAAAACGTTCTATCAACATCAGGCTAAGTAGCGGTGCCAGTGACAACTGTACAGGACACGATGTCGACTTCAGGGGGCGCCATTATGCACAACTCATTCTGGAAGAGTACAACGTCAGCCGCAGAATGATGATTACGTCTATTATTAGCCGTCTTTTTTTGCGAAGGTTGTGTATGTGGAGGAAGATATTTCCTCCGATAAAATTAAAGTTACAATTATTAATAAATTTAAACCACCTTGGCTGAATGAAGCGAATAATATTTAAAAAGAAATTTTTCGTTTATTTTCTAGAACATTCTTTTTTTAACTACTTGACAGTATATATACTTTGAATTTTGCGCAGTTTTGGTTTCGGTTATCTGTACGTGTCTGGTTGACATTTCCTCGGCAAGCTGCATTTATTTCATTTCCTCCATTTTACGTTTTTTCGATTTTCACAATATATTCCTGCTATCATATTGTCTTTTGAATCGTACATATTTAGGACGTTCTGAAACAGGTAATTTAATAATTCTGTTTTTCATGACTTATTTCTTTCCAGGTTATTTGTTCGGGTGTTTTGCGACATACGAGGTTTCACATTCCGATTGCCTAGCATTAAGTATCAAATTAATAATTAAGTACGATCAGCATGGAGGCACATCTTAAGCTTGAGGACACTAGCAAATAAGCTCAAGATATGGCAGGCATGAATTTGATAGATGTGAATGAGAGTACTAGCATGTCAGATTCAATTATACAATTAAGGACTGAACAAGACTTGGTATTTGTGGGGTTCTCAGACAATTAAAGGTTAGGAGCCTCTAAAAGCAGAAGCATATTGTGAAATTCGAGTAATTATAAACGTAATTGGAGAAAGGAAACAATTGCAGCTTGCTGAGGAAAGTCAGGCCAGTTAAGTACAAATTACCAAAACTGAAATTACGCACAATTCAACAATATATATATACTTTAATGACACAAAGAAATTGCCGACATATTGCGTGAATTAAATTCAATTCGATTTACGCTGCACCAATGAGAAAAAGCGAAACTTGCCGTTAACCAATAATGTGCAATAGCCATATATGGCTATTACATGGCCATTTAAGCACGGTGAATTTACCATGCAGTTCAGTTGTCGCTTTTGCCTTCTGCTGTGCGTGTCTCCGACGTGCTGTCTCCCACCTTTCACATACGCTGATTTTTGGCCTTGCTTTACCAACATTGGCAATATCAACCACGCCAATCTTGTTGCTGTACAACTAGAGAGACGAGCCAATTACTGCAGAACTTCAACGAAGTTACTCAGCGAGATTCCAACGCCACAACAGAAGGAACCACAACCCAAGTCAACCCGAGCTGGTCTCAAGAGTCTAGGAGTACTTCTGGACATCACACTTACGGACTTCTCGGCATTTGCCAGAGAACGCAAGACCGGCCCTGTTAAGGGCCCCCAACAGTACTAACTCTTTATTTTATGGCACTCTAACCGAGTTTGTAACGTCGTACGGCATTTACTTGAAGCTGGGGCGTTTACAAAATTGGCGACCGCGCCAGGATACTGAGTACTGTACTGTTTTTTTGTATAAATAAAATTGACTTTCTTTTTCATTTATTTGGGATAAAAATAGATTAACATTTGCGTATACGTTTTTCACTCTGGTCATGGTCATCTGGGAATTTTCTTGGGTATATAATTTCTCTCTAAAGTCGTGGTCTTCTGGGGAATTGTTTTGGGTATATGTTCCATTCAATATTCCTACGTACAAAACTGTACATCGTGGTGATCTGTGAACGAAAATTGAACGTACATGCTCGACAGATTCAACTGCGGAAGATTTCAATTTTGGAAGCTGTTAGTATCTACGTACAAAACTGTGAACAAACATTGACTGGACGTGCTCGTCGGATTCAACTGGGGAAGATTCTCTTCCAACTGTGGAAGCTGTTAGTGGGTAAGCGTTTTGTTTAAAGTATATTTATACATTTTCATCTTGCTTATAAATTTATGCTTTTAAGATCCCGTAAAATTGTTAGAATGTCAGGTTCAATTTTAGATATTGATGTTCCTGTTTGGGATGGAGATAGTGAACTATTCTTTATGCGCGTAGACTCCGCTTTCTCTCCGTTTCCAGATTATGACAGTCATCAAAAACTGTCAAAGGTTTTTGCTAAACTACCTTCTGAATTGCAGCGACGGATTTATCCTAAGCTTGAGGCCATTAGGAAGCTACCTAATCCCATTTTGGGCCTACAAAATGAAGTAGAATCCTTGCTGGGGCCCACAGAAACCGAGCAAATAATAAATAAATACGCACAGTTAGACATGCCAAACCTTGGCCCCATCGAGATTTTAAGGGAATTACGGAAACGTTGGTATAAAACCAATATTTCTGACCATGAGGCTAAGGTTGTTTTATTAACAATCTTCCACAATCATTAAAACTATTCGCCAGACAGCTTCCCAACACTCTCTCTATAGATGACTTATCTGAGAGATGTGAGTTAGAATTTAGGGTTTTGGAACCTAAGTTAAATCCGTCATCCTTTTGTTCACCCCCGCAAGATGATAGGCTCTCCTCTTTAGAGAGGACAGTAGCGAACATGGCTAAAGTTCTAGAAGGATTGGCCACAACAAAATCCGAGCTAAATTAAGTTAATGCTCGACTCAAATTCATGCACAAAATTAATTATAACGGTAGGCTGCGATCGAGATACCCGTAATCCTTTAACAGATATGCCCCAAAGAACTGGTGCTATAAGCACAGAATTTATTTTATTCATGCCAAGTCTGTCTCTGTCGTTCCAAAGAATTTCCGAATGAGTGTCAATTTCCACAGTTGACGGAAACGACAAGGCTTTTGGAAGTGGGAATCATCAGACCATCGAAAAGTTCCTGGGCGTCACCAATGCACTTAGTCTCCAAATCAAACGGATCGTACAGAGCCTGCGGAGATTACCGTAAGCTAAATTCAGTGACAAAATCGAATGCATATCCTATTCCAAATATTAACACCTTACTTGAAATACTCAATGACAGCAATTTCTTCTCAGTGATTGGCTTTAGACTGCAGTCATCACTCTATTTGGCCTTTTCGAATATCTTTACATGCCTTTTGGACTTAGGTGTGCTACACAGACTTTACAAAGATTCATGGACAACATACTTCGCGATGACTCTGCTTATTGTATGTCATATCTTGATGACATAATGGTATTCAGTCCAGACTTAGAATCTCATGCCAAGCATCTACGAAATGTCCTCTCACGCTTATCCAACCACGGACTCAAGATCAACTGTGACAAGACGCAGATTGCAACTACATCCGTGGACTTCTTAGGGCATCGTATCACGCCACAAGGTATTCAACCTTTGCCGTCAAAGGCGAATTCAATCAGGAATATCAAGTCACCGAAGACTGTTAGCGAGTTGCAGAAAATTCTGGGAGTACTAAACTACTATCGCAAGTTCCTTCCGGGCCTTTCAAGACAACTTTATCCTTTGTGCAGGCACCTGCGGAATCGAAAAGGACTTAGCAAGAATTCCATCATTACTTGGTCATCCGAAGACGAGGAATTACTTCGACTCGCCATCAACTCGTTAGCAAATGCCACAATGCTAACGCATCCAGATTTTCAACGACCATTTCTACTCACGACAGATGCTTCTGAATTCGCTATTGGAGCCACTTTGGAACAAGAGATCGACGGAGTTCGGAAGCCTATCAGTTTCTACTCGCGTACTCTCCAACCAGTAGAAACGAGATACGACACTTTCGGTCGAGAACTCCTCGCCATCCACGACGCAGTGCGCCATTTTATCAGCATCATTGGCAGTAGCAGATTTGTTGTCTTCACAGATCATGCACCATTAGTTAGCGCACTTCGAAACGCAACTTCAACTATCGCCAAGTACCCTGCCAGAGTGGAAAGACAGCTTTCACGTCTAAGCGAATGGCAATTTGACATCTTTCACGTCAAGGGCAAACAAAACTTCATTGCAGATGCCCTTTCCAGGCCAGACGTATCGCTACAACCACCTTCGCCGTCGCCATTCACTGTCAACTCCGTGACACTCAGTGAACCTGCACTAACGCCATCCCTCCTGCGAACGGAACAGCGCGGTGACATTCACATTCAAAGATCAATAGCCCGTCACCCAACCAAGTTCATATGCCGTCTCTGGGAAGGCTTACCAATTGTTTACTTCACGGGTACGCAGCCCAACAAGCCAGTTCTGCCGACCAGCCTTCAGAGAAAAGTTTTCGACTCAATTCACTCAATTTCTCACCCAGGAAGCCAAGCGACTGTCCGACTTCTCACAGATCGTTTCTGGGGTCACAGACTTAGGCAGAACGCTAAACGATGGGTCTCCGAGTGTGCCATTTGCCAGAAAAACAAGATCACACGGCACACTCGTTCTAAGTTGCAACATTTCCGAACTACTTCTCGCCTAGCCATCGTCCACATCGACATAGTTCATCTGACAAAGGTTCAAGGTTTCAGCTACCTTCTAACTATGATTGATAGATTTACACGGTGGCCTGCGGCATTACCTCTTGGCACCATTTCTGCAGACGAAGTAACTAACGGTTTTATCTCTGCATGGATATCCAATTATGGTGTTCCCAATGAGGTCATCACTGACAGAGGCACTTGCTTCTCATCGGATCGTTTCAAAACCACCTTGCGGTACATGGGATGCACCTTACGCCAGACGACTGCCTACCATCCCCAAGCTAACGGTATGGTAGAGAGAATGCATAGGGAACTCAAAGCTGCTTTAGCATCCTCGTCCATTAATGGCAACTGGGTCGATGCACTACCTTTAGTTCTGCTTGCCATGCGTTCCCGTACTCGTGAATCCATTAAAACGTCTGCGTCACAACTCTTGTATGGCATGGATCTACGCCTGCCTAGTCAGCTCCCACGTCTACTACCCGCACAGGATGACCCACAAGACGAAGCTATCCGCCTTCGACTTCATTTCGGTAACATGTCTGAACAGCAGCCGAGACATACGCCTCGTCCAGTCTTCGTTCACCCGCAGCTCCACAGCTGCAAGAGAGTACTCGTTCGCAACGACACTGCTGTTGCACCACTACAACCAAAGTATCGCGGTCCTTACCCGATTTTGCTCAGACAACCCAAATACTTCATTATTATGCAAGGCGCGACACCGACATCAGTAAGCATAGACAGGTTGAAACCGTTTATCGAACCGCCTGATCCTGAGAGCGTTCAACCTTCTACACACGTCTCAGGCTCCGTCTGCCCACAATCTCAATAGCCTGCTTTGCATAACGCGTAATTGATATTTTTTAACATTAACTTTTCGTTATTCTACGTATCAAAATTTTTAACTTTACGTTATTTTTCGCATTTATCTCACGTGGCATAACCAGCTGTTCTTAGCTAACAATTGTGTAGCATTTTTGAACAGTTCTTTGGTATTATGCCATCTCTGAGGCAATGTTCAAGTACATTTTTTATGCAGTTACCTTTGATTTTATGTATATATTTTTACATTATAATGTATGTCTCACACCTGACCTCACACTGCCTATTTTGGTATGACCAGCTACTTGGAGCTAACGCTTTCGTGTAGCAACACTAAGTAGTTATCAGCTTCATATCATGGTACAGGCCACTTTCAATGCATATCTCAACTTCATCAATTGCACAGAGACCACTCTACAAATATCATGACCACAACGTCGAGCACACACTCTAGCTCCTTTGGTCGTATACAAACACATTGACGACGATCCAGCCTGCCTAGGTTTTAACTTAAACCTGGCAACTTCAGTGGCGATTTACCTCGAAATCCTCACGCTGCGGCTCCCAAATCTTACACTGCTCTATTTTGCCTCACGCGGTATGACCGGCCACTAGAGCTAACAATTTGTGTAGCAATTCCTAGTGGTTACTTGGCATCATATCATTGTTGAAGCAACCAACAAGCATACTTAAGCCCAGCATTTATGGTACATTATTTTTTTTGCTTAACTTGGTTCGAACTCTGTCATGCATTTCTTATCTAGCCTCGCCGAGAGGAATTTTTTTCCTTTTTTTCAGAGAGGAAAGTGATGTAACGACACAAAGAATTGCCGACATATTGCGTAAATTAAATTCAATTCGATTTACGCTGCACCAATGAGAAAAAAGCGAAACTTGCCGTTAACCAATAATGTGCAAGTAGCCATATATGGCTATTACATGGCCATTTAAGCACGGTGAATTTACCATGCAGTTCAGTTGTCGCGTTTGCCTTCTGCTGTGCGTGTCTCCGACGTGCTGTCTCCTACCTTTCACATACGCTGATTTTTGGCCTTGCTTTACCAACATTGGCAACATCAGTCACGCCAATCTTGTTGCTGTACAACTAGAGAGACGAGCCAATTACTGCAGAACTTCAACGAAGTTACTCAGCGAGATTCCAACGCCACAACAGAAGGAACCACAACCCAAGTCAACCCGAGCTGGTCACAAGAGTCTAGGAGTACTTCTGGACATCATCACACTTGCGGACCTTCTCGGCTTTTTCCAGAGAGCGCAAGATCGGCCCTGTTAAGGGACCCAAACAATACATAACTCTTCATTTTATGGCACTCTAACCGAGTTTAATCGTACAGCACTTACTTGAAGCAGGGCGTTTACATTGTATTATTATTATTATTATTATTATTTATTATTGTGTGTGTGTGTGTGTGTGTATTATTATTGTGTGTGTATTATTGTGTGTGTGTGTATTATTATTATTATTATTATTATCATTATTATAGATATATATGAGAGACTCTAACCTATTCGTGTCTGTGAACCCCAATCGATGACAGATCTCGTGTAGTCCTATAAATTACAGTAGAATCTGATAAGCTTGTATTTTTATTCACATCTGCTAAATTCATACCTGCCATGTCTTGCGCTAACATGCTAGCGTCCTCAAATTTAGGATTAGCTTCTATTTCTATCGAATTTAATTATTAAATTGACACTTAATGTTAGGCAAATCGAGATGTGAAACCTTTCACGTTACAAAACACCCGAACAAATAATCTGGAAAGAAATAGACGCGAAAAACAGAATTATTAAATTACCTGTTCCAGAACGTCCCCAAATGCGTGCATCAATAAAAAATATAAGACAGTGTTAGCAGGCGTATATTGTAGAAATCGATCAAATTTTAATGAAGAAAAATGAAACAATTGCAGCAGGCCGAGGAAGATACAACCAATCGAGGACAGTAATGCTCGAAAACTGAAAATGGTGCACAATTCAAAGTCAAGTATTTAAACAAAGAAAGTTCTGGAAAATAAATAAATAAATTCTTTTTAAATAAAATTCGTTTCAATCAGCCAAGGTGGTTTAAATTTATCAGTTAATGTCACTTTAATTTTGGCGGAGGAATTATCTTCCTCCACATACACCACCTTCTCAAAAAAAGACGGCTAGTAATAGACGTAATCATGATTCTTCGGCTGACGTTGCACTCTTCCAGAACGAGTTGTGCATAATGGCGCCCCTGAAGTCGGCATCGCGCCCGGTACAGTTGACACTGGTTCTTCCGTATCATCTGGTATTGCCAAACAGTTTTCATGTTGTGAACTGGTAGAATAAGATTTTGCTATATTAGACAACGCGTCTTCTGAGTTCTGCATTTCGTTATGTGCCTGTATGGTGGGATTGCACACATCAGATTCGCCCATAGAACGACGGTCATTCAACGCATCTGTTAATTCAGTCGTACCGTCTAACCAGATAAACTGGGGAATGCAACGATCCAACGTAACACAATCCTCAATGCCATTTACCTCTATGATGACATTCTTGTCAGTCATCCTCTTGACCTTGTATGGTCCTTTGTAAAATGGTGTCAGGCAATTCTTCCTATTTTCATTAGATACATACACATGCGAAGCCGATCTTAGATCAGAGGACACATAGCATTTGGTTTTTGCTTTTCTAGTCTTGGTCGGAGCCAAACGACACATCTTATCTCTAAGTGCTCTTACGAACCAATCTACATAACTAGAAGCCCAATCAAGACTACTTGGAGTTTCTATTAGAAGATCTCCAGGCAACCTTAATGGTTCTCCATAAACCAGTTCTGCTATTGAAGTACCTAATTGTGCCCTATATCTGTTGCGCATGGCGAGTAGTACTATAGGAAGATCGTGTATCCAGCTTGTTCCACTAGTACACCTTAACGCAGCTTTCAGTTCGCGATGCAGCCTTTCTTCCATCCCATTTGCTCGTGGGTTGTACGCGCTAGTATGCAATACAGTTTTCCTCATGATGTTGAGAGATCTTTCGAAAAGCTCTGACATAAATTGACTTCCGCGATCACTAGTGACCATTTCCGAAACATCATAACGCGATATCTAATTATGTAGAAACGCGAACTAGATTTCTTGTGCTGTTATGTCTTTTAAAATCGCCACTTCGAATTGAAGACTAAATCTATCTACCATAGTTAGCAAATATTTGTTACCATTAACCTCGGGCATTTCGATAATGTCTATATGTACGTGTCTGAACCGTCCAATTGGTATCCCAATATTCTTTATCTTGGTTCTGGTATGTCTCCACACCTTACACGTTTGACACTTGGCACAGGCTCTTACCCATACCCGTATGTCTTTAGACATGTGCGGCCATACGTATCTGTCGTTGATTAATCGAATGGTGGCTTTAATGGATGGATGACCCATGTCATGTAACACTTGGATAATCTTGGCCCGTAACTCCAATGGCACATATGGTCGTCGTTGACTTCTAGACGTTTCGCATAACAATCACTTGCCACTTATGAGTTTACGAACATATCCTGGCCTTTTGGACAATACTTACGTAAAGGAATCCAATCCTTGCGCTTCCTCGATTTGACTAACTAAATCATGAATAGAATTATCTAAACTCTTCAACGGACCTTGAAATATCAGCTCGACATCGGCTTCATTCGGTCTGCTAAGTGCATCGGCTACCACATTCTCCTTACCAGCAATATAAGACACAGTGAAATCGAAATCTGCTAACCGGGTTATTTGGTAATTTACTCTACGAGAGTAATTAAGCCTAGCTGTTTTACCAAGTATACTGATCAAAGGCTTATGATCGGTCAATAACTTAAACTTATGTCCGTCTAAGTAATGCTCGAAGAGTAGCACTGCGGCATACACTGCTAGAAGCTCTTCACCAAACGTATTATAACGTTTCTCTCAATAATTAAGCTTACAGCTATAAAACCCAATCGGTCTTACTATGTCCTGATCTCTTTGCTGTAGCACTGCTCCTATTGCAACATCTGAGACATCTGTGATTAGCTCGAAAGGCCTCTCCCAATCTAAAGGTGCTAATATGATTATGTCACTTAGCATTTCCATGGCCTTCTGGAATTTTTCTCGGTCATCTGAAGTCACGTTTATAGGCCAAGACTTCTTGATCGTGCTTTTTTCACGAATGAGACAGCGTGTCAACGATCCAAGAATTCGGGCTAGACCTGGAATGAATCGACGATAATAGCTGATCATGCCCAAGAACCTTCAGAACTGGCGTACGGTTCGGGGTTCCGTTACGTCCTTTATGGCTTGGACCTTATCTTCCAAAGGTTTAATTCCGTCTTTGGAAAGTATATGACCAAGGTATTTAACTGAAGAGCAACCAATATTACTCTTATTATGTTTGACCACTAATCCATATTGTTCCAGCCTGGTCAAAACCGTTTCCAAATGCGTACGATGTTCATCTCGTGAGCGACTAAAAATTATTATGTCGTCTATATATACCCTCGCAAATGGACAATTCTGAAGGATTTCTTCAGCCAAACGCTGGAATGTCTGACTGGCATTTTTCAAACCAAAAGGCATTCGAAGAAATTCATGCGATCCCCCTCCTGGAAATCTGACTGCGGTGAGTGGTATCGAACTTTCCTCCATTGGTATCTGATAGTACGCTTTCTGGAGATCTAAAGTTGAATAAACCTCCTATCCCATTATATCTCTGAGTAAAGTACTCTGGTTAGGGAGAGGATAAGAATCACCCTTCGTCACTGAGTTTATTAGAGGATAATTTCCACAAACCCTCCATTGACCCGGTTCAGGTTTGGGAAATACGACTTTAGGGGAAGCAAAATTGGAATTTGATCTTCTACAAATCCCCACTTCGCGCAATTGGTGAAATTCTGGCAAAGCAACTTGTTGCTTGTGTTGTGCCAATGGTTGAGCTTTGGTGAACAAGGCAATGGAGCCACCAATTCTATTTGGTGTTCTACTCCTGTTGCCAATCCTATCCTTTTGGCACTGAAAGGCTGAAACACTGCTAGGTGCTTCTAAATGATATCGGCAAAGTCATGTGTGACCGTTGGACGGGGTAAAAGTACTGTTCTAATTGCCGACGTGTTAGACTCAGTATGTGTTGACATTTCTACGCCTTCTGCGACAGTCCAAGGTTTTGGGTCTAATATCAGTTTGAAATGTGTCAAGAAATCCATGCCAATAATATGATCCTTGACATTGGCTATATGAAATTCCTTCTAAAGGAAGATTTCTGGCCTAACGTCACCGACATTTCTTTCATCCTTTTCACTCCTATCGGACTACCGTTAGTAGCCCATAATTGATAACCAAATGTGGGGCAATCTGCTTCGTCCACGTCTGACCTAACTATGCTTACCTCAGCACCCGTATCGATCAGAAATTTTAATCCAGATAATTCTTCTTTAATAATGAATTTGTTACTGGATAATCCGGCAATGTTTTCCAGATCTCCGCTTAGTAAGAATCGGACTCTCTTGTTCTCTGTATCGGTGCTAACTGGTCCTGTCGCATTTTTAACTTTTGCCTTAAGTATGCCTCTTAAATGTATATCTGGGAGGGTTTGCTATGGAACCCCCCCTACAGCCCCTACTAGCGGGGGTTTATCCTTTTCTCGGTGATGGATTTCTCTCTACCGGTTTAGTGCTTCCTGTCCATCTGGGTCCACCTAATCGCGGGTATATACAATTCTCACCTTGGCACTCTGCACTTCGTCCGTATTCGCAGTGTGCTTTACACCATCCGCGTGGCCCTTCGAAGCATTGACGCAAGCGACTCCCACGATGTCTAGTATATCTATCCTGACTCTGAAGTTGCGAAATGTCTAGACGTATATTAGCAACTTATCTACATAAGTAACGCAAGGTTTCTTGTAAAGTCAGGTTGGTTTCGGCATCTGCCCTGACTGGCTGCACCATGACAGAATCTGTTGTTACAGCATGTACTTGTGGTTCCTGCTGTTTATATACACCGTCTGGCCCTCTGAGTTTTGTTGGCCAATCTATGTTCATAGTTTCGAATACTTCCAATGTGGTTCTAAGCCCAGATTGTAGCTCAGCTGTAAAAATAGAATTTACCACATCTCTGGATATATTCAACTTGGAAGCTTTTGTGCAAAGGCGTTCGTAAAATTCTGACGGAAATTGACACCCCATTTTTTCTAAGCGTGATAATTCGCACATTTGTGCCGATCTTCCAGGCTGATATCTCTGTTGAATTTGAGCCATTAATAACTCAAATGCATTGTACGGTTTATCTTCCACAGTTCTGTCTATGAAATTTTCCAAAGCATTTCGGAAATTTTCAGGCAATGCCATCCATGCTGCAACAAATTTCTCCATAGGATTTACAATATCATAAGCGCTAAATATCATTTGGGCATCTCCGACCCAACTTGAATGTTTTTCAGATTTATACTGCGGTAGACTTAATATTCTTGGACTGGCGCGGTCGCCAAATTTTGTAGAGGCTCCTAACCTATTCGTGTCTGAGAACCCCATAGATGCCAGATCGTGTATAGTCCTATAATTTACAGTAGAATCTGATAAGCTTGTATTTTCATTCGCATCTGCTAAATTCATACCTGCCATGTCTTGCGCTAACTTGCTAGTGTCCTCAAATTTAAGATTAGCTTCCATATCTATCGAATTTAATTATTAAATTGACACTTAATGTTAGGCAAATCGGGATGTGAAACCTTTCACGTTACAAAACACCCGAACAAATAATCTGGAAAGAAATAGACGCGAAAAACAGAATTATTAAATTACCTGTTCCAGAACGTCCCCAAATGCGTGTATCAATAAAAATAGAAGACAGTGTTAGCAGGCGTATATTGTAGAAATCGATCAAACTTTTAATGAAGAAAAATGAAACAGTTGCAGCAGGCCGAGGAAGATACAACCAATCGAGGACAGTAATGCTCGAAAACTGAAAATGGCGCACAATTCAAAGTCAAGTATTTAAACAAAGAAAGTTCTGGAAAATAAATGAAAAAATTCTTTTTAAATAAAATTCGTTTCAATCAGCCAAAGTGGTTTAAATTTATCAGTTAATGTCACTTTAATTTTGGCGGAGGAATTATCTTCCTCCACAGAGTCTCCAAACCTATTAGTTAATGACGGTTTCAGTTTTAATACACATATTTAAATCTAATAAGCTAGTATTTTTTTCGGGTGGAAGGCAACGACCGGAGAGGGTGTGCTTGTGGTTTCCAAAAACTTTCTAATTTTAAAGGATATCGGGTTCAATTTTGTTTTTATTTTTAGATTCCCTGGATTTCTTGTCTAATTTCATCTCTAGGATCCACCTGGAATTTACTTACACATTTTTTTGGAATTTGACTTTAGTTATCAAGGATTAATTCCTAGCTCACCCGATTTTACCGTTTCTTATTGACATTTTAATACCCATTCTTTTTCTCTCATTAATACCCATTCGTTTCCTCTCTTAATTGTAATCTACGCTATATCTGCCTCTCTATCTCACTCAACCATGAACCAGATTTCATCGCCAGCCCCCATCTCCCCGTTTTTCACTTAAAAACTTATCTCCAATCTTACTGACCTCCAGCAGCAAATGACGGATGTCACAGGACTACTTGGAGAACTGACTGGCAACCTTTCAATCTTCACCGTACAACCTCATTTATTACGTCAAGCTGATGCGTTTTGATTGGTGTAGCTAGGGAGGTTTCCCTAAGAAATCACAACAAGATAAACCTCTTTTTATGGTCTCCGCGCTCCCCCTCTCAAAGGACGACGGCTCAGTCTCGTCAGCAAAAGGGGATAACTTTAGTCACCTCAAAGAGATCTTTTCTGGAAAGGGTCACGCCTTTATTCTCTCTTCGCACAAAAGACTGTCTGACGGTGAGCTTCGTCATCTCAAACTGCAATCGTTTCTTTTAATCATCCGGGAAAGTCAAATTAAAGCGTGACTGCACGCTACTACAGAGGACTTTAAAGAAAGCTCAGACTTCTGAACCATACACCATTCTCCCTCCTCCAGCTAATCACGCCTTTCCGGGCTGGATCAATCCAAAGAAAAGCCGCTCACTTCACTGCGGAATCCTCGGCGACGCCCCTTCCTCCAGTTCACCCCTGCTGATATCTTCCCGATTTGAAGGCCTTCCTTTCACTTATAGCCCTTACTCCACAACTAGTCCCCCCACACAGTCTCAAGCTTTACAACGTTGTCGCGGCCAACCACGCCGCGCAAAGCCTCCAAATAGCGCAACCTCTCCCCCAAGTTCGTCTGCCAGATCTACATCCTCACGACATGTTACTTTTGCGACGGATGCTATGGCCCAGAAACCAAATTAACGTATTGCGTCTAAGGCCAAACAGGATTTCGACCCAGTCCCATCAACTACAACTCCCTCTACCGAAACCCTCCTCGACTCCACCCAGGACTGTTGCGTCTCAGCTCCTGATCAGTCTCTGTCCTCGCTCACTCCTTCAACGCCGCTTTAGAGTGCCCCTCGAGTTCAGATATCTCGCCTCCCTTTTGCTTTTAAACCCTCTAACTTCCTCATCCACCCGACAAACGTGGGACAAAAGAGATTCAGATCGAGGCTGACCACTCCAACCTGGTCAACGAGCGGTCAGTCACCCTCATCAGCCATCGATCCCGCCCTGCCCGCCAGTGGAAAGCCCCCACACGCTTCTCCTCCCCGATCTAATCATCCCTCTCACAGAGCACTCTCAGAAATTCTAATCAATTGCAGATCACTTATGTCAAAAATTAATCAACTACGAGCTTTTCTATCCTCTAACGAGTTAGACATATGCTTTCTTGTTGAAACTTGGCTGTCCCCATCCATCCACTATGATGACCTTTTCCTCATTCACGGTTACGCGTTCCTTCGTAGCGACAGAACTGTCGGTCGTGGGGGCGGACTAGCTGCCTATGTCCGATCCCTTCTCATGCCCAAACGTTTGTCGACATCGGTCTCTCACGCCTGCTCTGGGCACGCCTATAGTGGACGGCATCGACCGAGGCCGAATCTGGCCAGACGATGAGGCTCTTGTGCAGGCTGATGAGGCGCTCATTGATGATATTGATTTGGGCTGACGATGTTATAGATTGAGGCTCGGACAGGCCTGAAGCGGTGCAACCTGGCTCTGAGACAGGTGGTCTGCAATGGTGTTTCTTCTATCACTTGTCTAGACGTGCCGGCAGTACGTCGCCTTGCACTTCATCGGATTCGCGCAGAAACGTGGCCATTTTTAGGAGTGCCGGAGGAAGCTTTTGAATGAATAGTCGCATGAAGATTTCCTTGAGTAGATTGAATTCAGACGCTTTCAGCTGCATCTCCCTAAATAGTTCGGAAGGCGTGCGGAAACCTAGGGACACAAGGCTCATCAATTTTGTAAGATTGTCTTCCCGATCTGGTGTCAGACGCTGCTTGACGGCGCGTTACAGGCTGTGATATGGCTGCGAACATGTTCCGTCAGAATATTGATGCAGGATAACTTTGAGTCCGCGTCTGAAAGATTTTGGGATTGTCTACCAAGCGCTCAAAAAGATTGAGCTCTCTTCTGCTATATTGGACACCGTTGCCAATAAAGTACTATCGTCGATCCACTTGACAAGGTAGTCTGGATCGAATTGGCATATCTTATACTGGGTCAATGTTGTGGTTCAGCTTGTTGATGAGCTCGGAACCGGGCTTCCTGCATTTCCTGAGATGAACGTCATCTTGTGTTTGTGCGCGCTGTCCAGTACAGATGGCAGTGACAATCTACTTTGAAATCCTCACGCTGAGACTCATAAACCTTACCCTGCTCTATTTTTCCTCACGCGGTATGACCGACCACTACAGCTAACAATTTGTGGTTATTTGGCATCATATCATTGTTGAAGCATCTAACAAGCATACATCAGCCCAGCATTTACGGAATATTTTTATAGCTATGGGTAGAATAATAACAATTTGCTTAACATGGTTCGAAATCTGCCCTACATTTCTTATCAAGCCTCACCGAGCGGAATTATTTTCTTCTTTCAGAGAGGAAAATAATGTAACTACCCAGGAAGCATTCGCTGGAATATTGCGTAAATGAAATTCAAATTTAATTTACGCGGCACCAATTTAAACAAGCGAAATTTGTCGTTAACCAATAGTGTGCGAGCTTTTGATATAAGACTATTTAAGCACGGTGAATTTACCATGTCAGTCAATTATCACGTTTGCCTTCTGCTGTGCGCTATGTGTGCATGCTGTCTCTTGTCATACTGGCTTTTTACCTTCGCTGACTTCCGGACTTGCTTCACACACAGTGTCAATTTCAGATAAGCCAATCTTGGTGCTGCCCAACTAGTGAGACGGAACAACATCTACTTATTGGACCTTCAAGTGGGCCAGTTACTACGATATTGTAGCAGATATTCAACGAGACAATACTCAAATTTCACACAGCCTTTCGTTACTGATGTCAACATCGCAGTAGAAGGAAGAACAGACAGTCAATCAGAGCTGGTGATCCTCGCGGATCGCGCGCGGTTCTCGTTTTTTAAAATAAAAACCCTATTAATTACAAATAAAAGTGCAGTTCAAGAAATATCGATTAAAACTGCTTGGAACTAACAGAGATTGTTCCTAAAATCACAGTTAAGAGAAATATTGTATAAGACCAGATTTAGATTATTTGACCTTAAAGAGCACTGTATCGAACATCGTTGGGTTGTAACACGGAGCCGCTTGTTACAAGTTTTTGTGGAAACTTGGTCCTTTTGATAATAAAAAATATTTAACTATAATTTAAATTAATTGAACTATTGCAATGTTTATGAATACACGATAAATTTTATGCTTCCTTACGGGGTGTATACGAACAAAAATTGTAAATGTTTCTTTTGTGTGTTTAAGTACCATTTTACAGTTTTTAATGATATCCTCGCAAATGAAAGTTTCCTTGAAATAGCATTGTATGGTAGGGGACTTTTGCGACATTATTTATTCCCTACAATGGTTTGGCAGCGGCTGTGGAGATCCGTGCACATGATTATTCCCCGGCTTTTTCCCGATGTGTGATGAGAGAAGACTGATATGAAGGATCACAAATGTATTGCAAATGACTCCACGAATGAAATCATAAGTAGTTCAAATTGACCGTGCTCTAGAAGACAATAAAATTAAATTTTAACACGAATGAATGTCTTAAACACTAGTCACAGTCAAACTAAATTGTCCGTACTCTAGACGTCAAAAAGTGAGAACTTTTTTCACAAAATTGAATTTCTTATGCACAAGTCACAGTTAAACAAAATTGTCCGTGCACTAGACGGTAGCAAAATGAACGCTGTTTATAACGTTGCATATCTTACACACAAGCAATTATTCTTTCACAAATGTCTATATTGAAATGAATATATGAAACCGATTGAAAATACATGATCATATGAACATAGTCACTGTTAAATGTTGTCACTGCAAATAAATGGATAAAATTCGTGTAAATACTTCAATGACAATAATTCACAAATAATTAGTTCACTGTTTGCTATGTTTTTAACTTATGTCATTATAATAATCCATTGTTCTCTGAAATTCGGATAGGCATAGTTAAATGTGAACAGTAAATCCCTTGCGTAAACTGCGAATAATCCAACTGAGCGAAATAAATCCGCTGTGACACTATAATCCACCGCATGTTCCATGCGTATTGCGCGCGGGTGTGTATATTTAATAAACAACCCTATTAATTACAAATAAAATTGCAGTTCAAGAAATCTCAATTAAAACTGCTTGAAACTAACAGAGATTGTTTCTAAAATCACAGTTAAGAGAAATATTGTGTAAGAACAGAGTTAGATTATTTGACTTTAAAGAGCACTGTATTTGTCAAAATCGAACATCGTTGGGTTGTAACGTGGAGCCGCGTGTTACAGTATGATATTAGGATCACGTTTAGGTTTACGTAGAAAATTAAGGCTATCGATTTCCATGAGTATGCTACGTGGGACCTCCCACGATCTGCCACCATATACCGATCATACAACTGGCAACTGATTTAGGCTTGTAGAGCTGCTTAAAAGGATATGAAAATAATCATGAAAATATTTGAATTTTAATAGAATGCACACCATCACCGAAGTTTTGAACTATTCAGGCACAAATAATTCCTCATGTGTATATTATATGCGTTGTAGCATTGTTAAAGTGTTCGATTTTAATTGCTTCTCGTTATGTTTATTGAGTTAAGCTTGGGAAAAAGTCATGTTTGCATAAGAAGTAAATTAAACAAAAGTTCCTATGCTTTAGGGCTCAATAGTCAAAATATCATCTTGCACACAACTAATCTGAATCATATTTAGATAGAATTTTTCTCAGGAATGGTAGAATTGGTGTAGCGAAATTGGTGCGAATCGGTGGGGCCGTTTTCATTTCATTTGCGGACATACATGTATACATACATACATGCATACAGCCAGACATTCACTTTTATATATATAAATTACACTATATAATGACCACCTTAAAAAGATAAATAATTTTTTTCTACACACACACATATATATATATATATATGTATATATATACACGGATGGACCAATCTATCCATAAATACGTATATCTTGCCACATTTTAAGTTCCACTTTAAAAGAAAATTGCTAGCTTTAAACCATGTATATTTTCTATAGGATAACTTGTTATTCATTTATTACGTTATTTACACCTTATATAAATATATCAATACATATAAATATGTATAAAAACAAACATATAAATGAAAGCAACTGTATGAGATTAATAAATGTTAACCTTATATTACCTCCGATATATATATTAGCGTGTGTATTCGCATGTTCTCTCTTATATCAATTGATAAATCTGTATACCATCTTCTGAATCATGTTTTTGAGAAAGGTAAGGATAAAGGAATTGGTATCGGTCTAGGTCATTCTCAATCAGTTTTCAGTAAACGGGGTTTCTTACTTAGATTTGTACGTAAGTAGTATTATGTAAATCTTAAATATTTGTATGTCCTCCACCTACTTTATGTTCAGAAATGAATTTAATTAATAAGTTAAACGTGTCCCTATGGGCCAACCACTATCACTCTCGGTTGTTAATATTTTTGCGCACTATTTTGAAAAAATCTGTTGTTAGAATCTCCTCTCAAGCCAAACTTGTACGTGAGATTCCTGGATGATATGGTTCTAATTTGGAATCATAGTGATAATGTGTTAAATAAATTTTTCGTGTTAGCCAAATGTTGGATGAATTAAATTTTACATTAAAAAAGAGAATAATGAAGAATTACCCTTTTTGAATATAAAAATAAAACGGAATGGACCAATATAGGAAAGAGATATTTTTAAGAAAGAGACTTATTCGGGACTCCTTCTTAATTTATTCTCAAATAACCCATATGGAATAAAAATAGGCATTCTTAAATCCATCACATTAATGAATCTTAGAATAGTAGATTTGAAAAATAGAGATAAGCAAATGCTGGGATTAAAGGAAATATGCAAAATTAACGGCTATCCGTCAAGTATAATAGAGAGATTATTGAATGAGAAGTTTCTGAGATTTAATAGTAATATAATAAACAAAGTAAAGAAGGAAACAGAACTAGATAAGCACAAAATTATGGTATTACCTGAATCAAAATTGAGCAGAACATATAGATTAATAGCAGCTAAATACAATATTAAAACAGTTTTAAGACAGCCGCTTACTATGGACAATAAACTACCTAATAAAAAAAAATAGAAAAAGAAATGGGTAATGAAATAGACTGGGATGGATGCAATGATACTAAGGTAATGATTGATCTGCTAATTGCAGATAGATATGGATATATATATATATATATATATATATATATATATATATATATATATATATATATATATATATAGTTGTTGAGTGAGGGTTTTCATGTGTGCTAGGCATATGCATATATTGAGTTTAGTTACTGAGACAAATTCTATGTTTAAAACCATTGGTGAGTCAAAAAATAAAATATAAATAGAACGTTTTCGGAACGAGGTTACCACATTTGCTTAAATCTGCTATTGTGAGTATTGTGCTGTGTATAGTGGCCTGATGATGGTGCTGGATATTAGGCACCGAAACGTCGAAATTAAACAAAAATTGTTTTACACCGCATTTTCAATGGTTAGTATGAACGATTTTGATGCCTTCGGAAGAAAGGGACGAATACGCACCCAGCCTGGTCGAAGACAAAACAGATGCATACTGGAAAATGGTGATCAATAGGATCTTTGTGAAACAGATAGTGCAAACCAACAACCCGCGAACCATTTGTAAAGGAGGTTTTGCAGTTTATGTAAGAGGTTCTGCGGGCCAGTTGTCTATTTAGTGCGATATTTTCCTCCTACATATGCCTGGTAGATGTTATTAAGATCCGCGTTCATGATTAATCCATGGCTTTTTCCCGAAGGATGATGTGAGAAAGCACAAGCAGGAACTGATTGTTTTATTAAGTAAAATGTTATAAAGCAAAAATAAAAATCGTGTAAAAGTAGTCACAATAAGCACCACAAATAATTAGTCTACTGTATGCTAGGTTTTGAAAGTTATCAATATGTTCAACCCAAGTTACCATCTCGGTATAAGAGTAGTAACAATAAAAAATATAATTAAATCCTGGTTTTGAGCGTTAAGTCAAATAAATCCACGGCATATTACCTGAGTATCGCGCGAGGGTGTCTATTATTATTAAAAAAACCTATTAATTACAATTAAATTTGCACTCCAAGAAATCTCAATTAAAATCGCTTGAAACTAACAGAGATAGTTGCTAAAATCACAGTTAAGAGAAATATTGAGTAAAACCAGAAATAGACTATTTGACCTTAAAGAGAACTACATTTGTCAAAACTGAAATTCGTTGGGTTGTAACGCGGAGCCGCGTGTTACAATAGTTCCCCGCTTAAAAACACAGTATTTGAAATTCAAGTTTTTCATTTTATCAGTTTTGAATTTAAACTTTAATTACCGTGACATCGTAATAGTGCCGCTATAACAAGCGTGTTCAATACTTTCTCTCTACCCTACAACATTCTGCACACGAGATGATGTTATGTATACCAGGAATTTGAGATAGCTGCAGTTATATTAAGGTAAAGATTGGTCTGCTAATTGAAGATATATATATATAGTTGTTGAGTGAGGCTTTTCATGTGCTCTAGGCATATGCCCATATTGAGTTTAGTTACAGACAAGTTCTTTGTTTGAAAACATTGCTGAGTCAAAAAATAAAATAAAAATTTAACGGTTTCGGAACGAGGCTACCACATTTGCTTAAATCTGCTATTGTAAGTATAGTGGTCTGTTTATGGAGCCGGAGAGAAGTCCCCGAAACATATCCAGTCAAAATTATTGGATCGCATCTCATTTCCAGGGATTAATATGAACTCGGTTGAAGCCTTCGCAAGAAAGGGACAACCAGCCTGTCGGAGGCAATACAAATGAATACTTGGAAATGAGGATAAATCGGATAATTTTGAAACTGATAGCACAAAGCGACATCCCGCGTACGCAAATCGCGGCATTGCAACATATGAAGCTGCCACCCCGCAATATTTCAAAGGATATGTGTATAAGTTGTTGTTTGCGTAGGGAGTGTGTGTGGATATTTTGTGTATGCATGTGAGTATAATAGAATATGTATTAAGACCGGATATTAGGGCAGAGTATATAAAATAATTCAGGAAATATTATAAATATAAAAAGATCTATCTTGAATATGTATGCCACATTTGCCACGGGTTGTTTTTTCCTATGAGTATGGTGTCTACCCAAAGGTGGGATTAGAAATGAAGTCCTGACAATGCAAAAAAATTTGGAAAATCTGGTTTCAAAATCATTTTCAAACAAACAGTTGATGGACGGTTTCCGAGTTAAGGCACAATTAAGAACCCATCAATCAAGACCAAAAAAATTAATGCCGATCTACGAGTGCTATCAATTTTCCCGTACAAGAAAAGAGCGACAAAGAACTAAAAATTGACAAATTCAATCTCAAATATTGAATTCAATCATAGATTTTTAATTTCGGCACTCAATATTTTAAATGGTAAATTATTTGGGATTCGATCTCATGTTTTTATTTAGAATTATATATATATATATATATATATATATATATATATATATATCTGGTAAATTTTAGAAATCAAAATTAGTTTGGAAGTTCTCCAAAAGTTATTGAGGATAATGCAGATTTATTGCCTACGCCAGGAGTCTTCTAGACTGGTTTCATATACACCCCTGTATAATGATATAAGTGGAATATTTTTATGCAATAGAATATTGTTCTACTCCATGGTGATTTGAGAGAAAAGTGTTGTAACCGAGATCCGTAAGTTATAAAAGAAAAGAGTAAATACTTTTTAAAACTCTTCTATAACCAGCTTCTAGCATATTAGCCAGACTTTTTATAATTGTATTACAAGTTGCAGCTGCTTATTAAAATATAAGCCTTATCCATACAATAGACATTTGTAGTTGTATATATTTTTATAGTATATTTTCAATATTAGCTTAATCTTCTGAATTCCAATGTGCCTCTCCACAGATGTTGTAATATGAATAGTCCGTAACGTTCTGCATTAGTTGGATTTCGATAGTTTCATCAATCACTGAATCCTTATTATATATATATATATATATATATATATATATATATATATATATATATATATTCGTGCAGAATATACATCAAATTTGGAACAACTTTTACTGTCTGTGTTTCTTAAAGTATGTTTATGCAAACTTTATTACATTTCTGCCAAATTAAGTAATATCAAATGTTTTGTTGTTACTCTAATATTCAAATTTTTTTATCTTTAGTAAAAATAATTTTCAATTCGTTAGCAAATTTACTAATCCAATCAATTTATATTACTTTCTGTTAAGAAGCAAACAAAATTAAATATAATACTGGACACAAGCTCGAGCCCCGAGACATTCGGGAAGTTACTTGTAGCAGTCTAAATTTCTTATTATTAAGATAACTAGTCAAGCTTCTGTTGTAAATATAAAAGCTCAGCAGTCTTCAAATACATGGATTCACCATTAGTGAAATCTCAGCATTCATATGAGCATCATAATAAATTGAATCAAGCGCTTTTGATATTTCTATGAAGATTATTCGTGTATGAGATTTTTTAATCTATATTTGTGATATGATTTAATATGAAAAAATCTGTGGTTGAACTAGCTCTTAGTAATCCATGTTGCCTATTATCGTGAGCGGCTCCCGGTCCGTTGAATTTATGCAAAATATAAACCACATTTGTTAACATTTTGGATGAAATGAAACAATTCTTTACAATTTTGTTAAAAAAAGAACAAAGGGGATTCATAAATTTTGTAGGTATGTGAAGAAGGTTGTCTTTTCACATGCCTAAGTTATCGTTTTACTTTCTAGATTTAATTTTTATTATTGGAGTAATTATTTACAATCAAATTTTGGTTACTGCTCGTTATCAAAGAAAGAATCCGATAAGCAAACATTACTTTCAAGTTTATTAACTTTGCACAAGCATTTACATAATAGGTCTTATAATTCCAATATTTTGGTCAATTTTGTTGTTACCTACTTGTAACACCAATTTCCTAATGTCCCTGCATGTAAATAATGATCCACAAGTGTATAGCAGTATGTTAAGTTAATTTTAATTTTGGAAAGTATAGCCCATACTCACCGTTGGCGACTAAGCATCACTAATTAGTTTAATTCCTTATTAATCGTATTTAGTACTTAAGATCAGATAAAAGTGAAAAATTTAATCGCGTTAATTCCCACTTTGCATAGAGTTGACTTAGAGAAACTTTCTTCAACCTTCCCAATTATTGGAGAAACGCGTTTATTTCACTCTGCCTTAAAAATCGTGTGTAAAATGAAACTACGTGCAGTTTAATTAGACGCAAGTAAGTTTATAGATGCTAAAAAGATTTCACTTACCGCAGTTTGAGAAGCATTTCGCATATAAATTACCAAAACTAATAAAAATACTGATATTCAAAGACGTAATTTGAAGAGACCAACAAGTTATCATTGTTAGACAAACGGATAAGTCTTCATCAATTGTGTTAGTTTGGTCATGTTTCATGTATGCCTTCAATTCAGCCAAAATCTGTTTAGTATACGGAACAAGGTGGGCAGATTTCGACATGGGAGGAACTGCTAAAGTCAATTAACATAAAATTGGTTAGCAAGTAACCCGCTCCTCCGCCAGGATGAGTTCCACGTGCACATCATATGTGTTTGTTGCAAACCCGTCGAGATATGGCAATAAGCCAAGATCGGTGACGATCATGTTGCAAATATATAGTTAAATAATGTTTGTAAATTTATTTAATATTTGAGCTGGGTTGGCTGCAATGTTTGGTTGTTTTTATGTCGCGATACAGAGAAAGCAACATGGAAATGTTATTGCTGTTGTTGTTTTGCCTAATAGCTTACTTGGCCACTATGGTGTTCTGAAGAGTTATTGGTTGCCTTATATCTGTGTGTTATATAGTTGAATAGACTCATATTAACACGACACTCCGCCTCCTAAATCACTCTCTTTAAATGACGTTTTTAACCAAATAATTATTTTTTTATTCTTATTATTTAAAAAATAGTTTTTGCTGATTAAAATAAATAAATGAATTTTCTTCATGTTTATACGGCTGTAAAACGTGAATAACGAACGATATTTCACATTTCTTTCCGTGATGGTGATGAATGTTCATAGATGCTACAAAATATTTTAATCGAAAGGAATAATTACGGTAAAGCATCGCCTAATCTATCCTTAATTGATGGGAATTACAACCTTTCTATGAGTTCTACCAAAGTATTTGGCTGCTGGAGATAGGCGGTGGTCTGGCATGAAACGCCAGGAAGGAACATGCAATAATGGTTAGATCTTCTAAATCCTCCTGCAATTACTTCAAAATCTAGTCTAGTTTGAATTGAATTTACAAGGCAAAATCTGAAAACGTAGTACCTTAATGAATCAATTTAGATAGTTAAAATTTACGTTTCGACGCAGCTGATTTCAGGTCTGTGATTCGCTAACTGTGACTAAATATTTCTAATATACTCAGTGGGAGAATTGTGATCAAATTCAAGGACCATTTTGATAACAAGATATCAGATGCATTTTTCTACGTTAGCGCAAAGAATAGTTTAAATTTATCTCTGAAACGTCCGAGTGGCACACTTGTGTCAAAATACATGTAAAAGTATTCAAACGAATCAAATTTATTGTTTAATTTATAATGAAACTTTTGTTGAAAGACTTTGCAGAAATAACTTACGCAATAATCTCACGCAAATTATACATGGCATAGATTTGGAGCAGAATGTAGCTTTTCGGAACGCCGTCTAAATTTTAATATTCCAAATTAGATGGACAAATTTTTGGAATTGAAATTGAGTCTTACAAATTATTTTTGCTTTTACTAATATTCTTGTTGCTATTGGCGTGAAATTCTGTATTGTAACGACACAAATTAATGGCCGACATATTGTGTAAATTAAATTCAATTTTATTTACGTTGCACCAATGAGAAAAAAGCGAAACTTGCCGTTTAACCAATAGTGTGCAAGTAGACATATATTACTATGGCATGCTATTTAAGCACGGCAATTTACCATGCAAGTCAGTTGTGCGCATTTGCATTCTGCTTTGCGTTACGCGTGTGCGTTCTGTCGGCTGTCAATACCTACGCTGGTGATTTGATAGTTTCACCAACAATTGGCTACATCCGTGACTCATCTTGTTGCGGTACAACCAGCGAGACGAGCCAATTCATTGCAGAACCTGAACGACGTTATCCACATCGTGATTACAGCTCAACCACGGGAGCGACAACTCAACCAGAGTCCACCCAAGGCTCTAGAACATCTTCACACTCTGAACAATTCAGGAGAACGCATTACCAGGCCCTCTTAAGGGCCCCCTATCAGTAACAAATCTCTATTCAGAGCACCTTAACCGAGTTTGTAACGTCGTACGGCATTTACTTGAAGCCGGGGCGTTTACAAAATTGGCGACCGCGCCAGGATATTGATTATTGTTCTGATTTTTTTGGTATAAATAAAATTGACTTCCTTTTTCATTTATTTGGGATAAAAATAGATTAACATTTGCGTTTTCTTTACCCTGATCGTGGTCTTCTGGGAATTTTGTTGGGTATATATTCGTGGATTTGTGTTGAATTTTTTTGGGGGATATAATAATAATACATTGGCATCAAAGGCCAACGGGGCCTCTGTTCATCTTTTCTACGTACAAAACGGCACCGTACGTACTCGACAGGCTCAATTGCGGATAATTTCAATTTTGGAAGCAGTTACTGTGACGTGCTTTTGTTCTGCGCTCATTCAACTGTGGAAGCTTTTTGTGGGTAAGGCGTTTCGTTAAAGTATATATATATATTTTCATATTGCTTATAAATTTATGCTTTTAAGATCCCGTAAGATTGTTAAAATGTCAGGTCCAATTTTAGATATTGATGTTCCTGTTTTGGGATGGAGATAGTAGAGCTATTCTTTATGCGCGTAGACTCCGCTTTTACTCTCCCGTTTCCTGATTATGACAGTCATCAAAACTGTGGAAGAGGTTTTTGCTAAACTACCTTCTGAATTGCAGCGACGGATTTATCCTAAGCTTGAGGCCATTAGGAAGCTACCTAATCCCATTTTGGGCCTACAAAACGAGGTAGAATCCTTGCTTGGACCCACGGAAACTGAGCAGATAATAAACAAGTATGCGCAGTTTGATATGCCAAATCTTGGCACATCGAAATATTGAGGGAATTACGGAAACGTTGGTATAAAACCAACATTTCTGACCATGAGGCTAATACAGGTTGTTTTTATTAACAATCTTCCCCAAACATTAAAACACTTTTGCCAGACAGCTTCCCAACACTCTCTCTATAGATGAGACTTATCTGAGAGATGTGAGTTAGAATATAGGGGTTTTGGAACCCAAAGTGAATCCATCGACCCTTTTCTTCACCCCCGCAAGATGATAGACTCTCCTCTTTAGAGAGAATAGTGGTGAACATGGCTAAAGTTCTAGAAGTGATTGGCCATTACCAAATCCGAGCTAAATCAAGTGAATGCTCGACCAAAATTCGTTTCCAAGTCAAATTATAATCGGTAGGCGGCGATCGAGATCTCCGCAATCCTTCCAATAAGTATGGCGTCCCATGAACTGGTAAGTTATAACCACCAGAAGTTTTTTTATGCTTGCCAAGTTTGTCTTTATCGTTCCGAAGAATTTCCGAATGAGTTTCAATTTCCACAGCTGCTGACGGAAAGGACAACAGACCGCAGCAGGCACAACGGGGCGGGCATCAGTATCGGGAAACGTCTGGCGCAGGAAGTAGAAGACCGTACTTTCTGCACATCAACGGCATCAACGGCGCTACAGGAAGCAGCTGCTTCTACAATCCGACATCCTGTCGACTCTTTTCGTCCACGCCGAATTTTTCACATAGAGAACCAAACAGACAATGCCGGTCGCAATCACCAGCCTACTTGTTTGCATGACCCGGCCAAACAGCCCCAACGAACTACTGCACCTTCTTGATTTCAAAACTGGCGAAGAGTTCATCGTAGACGACATGGGTGCGGCAGTCTCAGTTCTCAAAAGGTGATTCAATGGCGAGATGAAATCGCTAGGCGTTCTTCTCGCAACAGCTACAGGCGAGCCCATACCAACAAATGGCTGCCAATACCGCACACTCAACATAGGTCTACGACAGTGACACTTTTTCCCACAACTTCATCATTGCCAAGGTCTCACATAATATAATAGGCCTTGATTTCCTTCTAAAAATTTCGGCTTCATTGTTGATCTAGCCAATCAAAAGATCATCGACCCCTCCACCGGACTTGAACAAAGCTTTTGGACACTTGCCTCCGAGCGTTTGGAGTTACAGGTCATTCAGCCAACCCCAGTGTATCATTCAGCAGAGATATCAGCAGCTCTTCGAAAATACAAATCGCTTTTCGATCTTAACAAGTCAGAGCTACGAGTCTCCAACACGATGCATCATATCGTCACAGAAGGTCAACCTATTGCACTCAATAAGCGACCACTGGCTCCTGATAAGCTGAAAGCTGCCCAAGAAGAATTCTCAAGGCTTTTGGAAGAGGGAATCATCAGACCATCGAAAAGTTCATGGGCGTCACCACTGCACTTAGTCTCAAAATAAAACGGATCGTACAGAGCCTGTGGAGACTACCGTAAGCTAAATTCAGTGACAAAATCTGATGCATATCCTATTCCAAATATCAACACTTTACTTGAAAACTCAACGGCAGCAATTTCTTCTCAGTGATTGACCTCAGACAAGCGTACCATCACATCCCGGTAGCACCAGAGGATATCGAGAAAACTGCAGTCATCACTCCATTTGGCCTTTTTGAATATCTTTACATGCCTTTTGGACTTAAGTGTGCTACTCAGACATTTCAAAGATTCATAAACAACATACTTCGCGACGACTCTGCTTATTGTATGTCATATCTCGATGACATTATGGTATTCAGTCCAGATCTAGAATCTCATGCGAAACATCTACGAAATGTCCTCTCACGCTTATTCAACCACGGACTCAAGATCAACTATGACAAGACGCAGATTGCAACTTCATCCGTCGACTTCTTAGGGCATCGTATCACGGCCCAAGGTATTCAACCGTTGCCGTCAAAGACGAATTCAATCAAGAATATCAAGTCACCAAGGACTGTGAGCGAGTTGCAGAAAATCCTGGGAGTACTAAACTATTATCGCAAGTTCCTTCCAGGCCTTTCAAAACAACTTTATCCTTTGTGCAGGCACCTGCGGAACCGAAAAGGACTTAGCAAGAATTCCATCATTGCTTGGTCATCCGAAGACGATGGATTACTTCGACTTGCCATCAACTCGTTAGCAAATGCCACAATGCTAACTCATCCAGATTTTGAAAATCCATTTCTACTCACGAGAGATGCTTCTGAATTCGCTATTGGAGCCACGTTGGAACAAGAGATCGACGGATTTTGCAAGCCTATCAGGTTCTTCTCGCGTACTCTCCAAACAGTAGAAACGAGGTACGACACTTTCGGTCGAGAAATTCTCGCCAACCACGACGCAGTGCGCCATTTTATCAGCAATATTGGCAGTAGCAGATTTGTTGTTTTCACAGATCATGCACCACCAGTTAGCGCACTTCGAAACGCAACTTCATCTATCGCCAAGTACCCTGCCAGAGTGGAAAGACAGCTTTCTCGTCTAAGCGAATGGCAATTTGACGTCTTTCACGTCAAGGGCAAACAGAACTTCATTGCAGATGCCCTGTCCAGGCCAGACGTCTCTCTACAACCACCTTCGCCGTCACCATTCACTGTCAACTCCGTGGCACTCAGTGAACCTGCACTAACGCCAACTCTCCTGCGAACTGAACAACGCGGTGACATTCACATTCAAAGATCAATAGCCCGTCACCCAACTAAGTTCATATGCCGTCTGTGGGAAGGCTTACCAATTGTTTACTTCACGGGTACGCAGCCCAACAAGCCAGTTCTGCCGACCAGCCTTCAGAGAAAAGTTTTCGATTCAATTCACTCAATTTCTCACTCAGGAAGCCAGGCGACGGTCCGACTTCTTACAGATCGTTTCTGGGGTCACAGACTTAGGCAGAATGTTAAACGATGGGTCTCAGAGTGTGCAATTTGTCAGAAAAACAAGATCACACGACACACTCGTTCTAAGTTGCAACATTTTCGATCTACTTCTCGCCTAGCCATCGTCCACATCGACATAGTTCATCTGACAAAGGTTCAAGGTTTCAGCTACCTTCTAACTATGATCGATAGATTTACACGGTGGCCTGCGGCATTACCTCTTGGCACCATTTCTGCAGACGAAGTAACTAACGGTTTTATCTCTGCATGGATATCCAATTATGGTGTTCCCAATGAGGTCATCACGGACAGAGGCACTTGCTTCTCATCTGATCGTTTCAAAACCACCTTGCGGTACATGGGATGCATCTTACGCCATACGACTGCCTACCATCCCCAAGCTAATGGCATGGTAGAGAGAATGCATAGGGAACTCAAAGCAGCTTTAGCATCCTCGTCCATTAATGGCAACTGGGTCGATGCACTACCTTTAGTTCTGCTTGCCATGCGTTCCCGTACTCGTGAATCCATTAAAACATCTGCGTCACAACTCTTGTATGGCATGGATCTACGCCTGCCTAGTCAGCTCCCACGTCTACTACCGGCACAAGATGACCCACAAGACGAAGCTACCCGCCTTCGACTTCATTTCGGTAACATGTCTGAACAGCAGCCGAGACATACGCCTCGTCCAGTCTTCGTTCACCCACAGCTCCACAACTGCAAGAGAGTACTCGTTCGCAACAATAATGCTGTTGCACCACTACAACCAAAGTATCGCGGTCCTTACCCGATTTTACTCAGACAACCAAAATACTTCATCATTATGCAAGGCGCTACACCGACATCAGTAAGCATAGACAGGTTGAAACCGTTTATCGAACCACCTGATCCTGAGAGCGTTCAACCTTCTACACACGTCTCAGGCTCCGTCTGCCCACAATCTCAATGTCCTGCTTTGTATAACGCGTAATTAGATTTTTTTAAACATTAACATTATCTATCAAAATTTTTTTAACCTTACGTTATTTTTCGTATTTGTCTCACGTGGCATAACCAGCTGTTCTTAGTTAACAATTGTGTAGCATTTTTGAACAGTTCTTTGGTATTATGCCATCTCTGAGGCAATGTTCGTGTACATATTTTTATGCAGTTACCTTTGATTTTAATGTATATATTTTTACATTATAATGTATTTCTCACACATGACATTACACTGCCTATTTTGGTATGACCAGCTACTTAGAGCTAACGCTTTCGTGTAGCAACACTAAGTAGTGATCAGCTTCATATCATGGTACAGGCCACTTTCAATGCATATCTCAACTTCATCAATTGCACAAAGACCACTTTACAAATGTCATGACCACAACGTCGAGCACTCTAGCTCCTTTGTTCGTATACAAACACATTGACGACGATCCAACCTGCTTAGGTTTTAACTTAAACCTGGCAAATTCAGAGGCGATTTACCTCGAAATCTTCACGCTGTGGCTCCCAAAACTTACACTGCTCTATTTTGCCTCACGTGGTATGACCGACCACTAGAGCTAACAATTTGTGTAGCAATTCCTAGTGGTTACCTGGCATCATATCATTGTTGAAGCAACCAACAAGCATATTTAAGCCCAGCACTTATGGTTCATCATATTTTTGCTTAACTTGGTTCGAACTCTGTCATGCATTTCTTATCTAGCCTCGCAGAGAGGAATTTTTTCCCTTTTTTTCAGAGAGGAAAGTGTTGTAACGACACAAATTAATGGCCGACATATTGCGTAAATTAAATTCAATTTTATTTACGTTGCACCAATGAGAAAAAAGCGAAACTTGCCGTTTTAACCAATGGTGTGCAAGTAGGCATGGCATGCTATTTAAGCACGGCAATTTACCATGCAAGTCAGTTGTGGCATTTGCATTCTACCTGCTTCACGCGTGTGCGTTCTGTCGGCTGTCAATACCTACGCTGGTGATTTGATAGTTTCACCAACAATTGGCTACATCCGTGACTCATCTTGTTGCGGTATAACCAGCGAGACGAGCCAATTCATTGCAGAACCTGAACGACGTTATCCACATCGTGATTACAGCTCAACCAGAGTCCACCCAAGGCTCTAGAACATCTTCACACTCTGAACAATTCAGGAGAACGCATTACCAGGCCCTCTTAAGGGCCCCCTATCAGTAACAAATCTCTATTCAGAGCACCTTAACCGAGTTTGTAACGTGTACGGCATTAACTTGAAGTCGGGGCGTTTACAGTATATAACAGTTTGTAAACAAAATTCTGCGTCAAACAAAATATAAGAATTTTCTAAATTTGCCTCAATATCAGAAGAACAGTAATTTTATTTTAATAATTTGTAACGCTTCAGTGAAAGTGTTACAAAACAAGAATTATATCTGGTTGTCTTGACAATTAACGTTAGAAGAATTCACCCAAAAATGTGTGAATATGACGATTATGGGAGCTAACAATTATATGAAATCGATCAATAAGTTAAGCCATCGTGTTTTGGCATTATGTAGGCAAGTTGTTATAGCGAAACAGCGTTTTAAATAAAGAACGTGTGTAGACAAGGAGCGTGGACTTAAACCGAGAAAGTTAAGTTATCTCGATTGCAGATATCATGCAAGTTACATCATGCTAAGTAGAAATTATATTACGCTTATAGAAACGATAACTTGCAGGAGAAATTTATTGATTAAGAGTCAGATAAAATTGCCTGATAATAAAATAGAATACTATATTTGAATTAAATAAAAAAACTTCGGAGATTTAATTTGATCCATTTCAGATCCGTTACATTTGGAACGAGTCGAATTAAATTGCCAGCATTTTCTAAATTAATTTAAATGAAAAATGCAATTTTATTGAATGTCACTATACGGATAAGTACGCACACAATCATGCCTAAAAATTGGTCAATAGCGTGCTTCCCGCAACTATATTTTAGTTTGTGTTGCAATTTATGTAGGTGGTTTTTCGTAGGGTAGCGGTTTATTTAGCAATGCTATGATATTCCTACATATGCCTGGTAGCTGACGTCGGAAGAAATGGGTTTCGTGTCGTGATGGGAGAAGGCTAAGTCGAAGTATCATACGTGTATTATGAACAATGTTGCAAAGTAAATTAAAATTCAATGTTAGTCAAAATTGACCGTGCTCTAGATGGCAACAAAATAAAATATTGTTAACATAAAGTTAATATCTTGGCACAAAAGCATACAACCATAAAACACAATAAATAGATTCAGAATGTATTAGAAATATAGTTACTAGTCACGGATAATCGATTAATAACACTCAAAATATAAACCTTGGCTTTGACAGCTAAAATACAGTAATCCACTGCATGCTACCCGCGTATTACGTGCGGGTGTGTGTTATTATTAAACAAAACCCTATTAATTATAAATAAAAGTACAGTTCAAGAAATCTCAATTAAAACTACTTGAAACCAACAAAGATTGTTTCTAAAATCACAGTTAGGAGAAATATTGTCTAAAACCTAAGGAAAACCGGATCTATCGAAATTGATACTCGTTGGGTTGTAACGCGGTAGCCGCGCGTTACAGTTTAATCAAAATGCGTTCACCACTAAACACAGTCTAACTTACTTCCTGCTTGCAAACATTAACTCCTTGTCACCCTTTTCATTGTCTACTCATGTTTTCTTCATAGGTTATTTTATACTCATTTATTAACAGCGCAGATTACCATCAGTTGCGTATACACTTGTTGCTGTGCATCCAGGCAATAGTAATCTTTTATTAATCAAAGTTCTGTATTTGTCAGACTCTTTTTGTTACTGCAGATTATCGTTGGGACTTATAAAGGCGTCAATACTGTACGTCTTGACGTCATCCGATCTGAACATTGCGGTGACATTTATGTCCAATGGTCGGTGAATCACAAGCCAATTAATTTCGTATGCTGACTATTATAAGATTTAACCATTGTTTACTTCATGGATTCTCAGCTCTAAAATCCAGTCTTGTACACTAGAATTCAGGATAAATTATTTGATTCGATTTCCTCCATCGCTAATCAAGGTATTAATGCGATTTTCAAACTTATAACAGATCGATTCTAGTGTGATAAACTTAGGCAAATCCCTATGCGATGGATCTCCGAATGTGCTTAATATCAAAATACTGAGATCATTCTACAAACTAATTCTAGTTTGGAAATTTTCTAAGCCACGTAATGATGTCTAAATATTTTCCACAGCGACATTGTTTATCTAACTCAGGTTCAAGGTTTGATCTCTGCATGGACAGCCTACAGTTGTGTTCATAACGAGCATATAATTGGTAAAGCTACATGCTTCTCTTCCGATCTTTTCAGAGCTACCGTGCGTTTCACTTTTCATCATACCACTGCCCAATATCCAAATTCAAATCGTATGGTAGAGGAAATGCAAAGGGAACTCAAAGTCGCTTTAGCATCTTCGTCCATTAATGAAAACTGGGTCGATGCATTACCTTTAGTACAGAGTGCGATGTATTCCAGAATACGCTAATTTATTCGCACATCTGTATCAGAACAATTGGATTTCATGGACCTACGCTTGTTGAGTCAAATCCCACATTACATACCCACACTAGATGACCCAGAAGTTGAAGATTCTCGCCTACATCTTTAGTTTAGTAAAATATTAACCAAGCAGCCGAGAGAAACCACTAACGTTAATTCACAGCTCCACAGCAGCATAGAAGTAATTGTTCGTAATAGAGATGTTTTGTCAGAACAACAACCTAAACGTCACGGTTCTTACAAGAGTTTACTTGGAAATACTAAGTGTTGTGTTATTGTGAAAAGTGCAACACCAACTGTGATAAGTATAGATTGTTAAAAATCATTTATTGAACCACCTGACTCGGGAAAAAAGACGGCCTTCAACATGTGTTTCAGATCTTTCATGCCAACAATCTCAACCAAGTCAGAATTTACTTTGCATATTTGAACTTAAGAACATTTTTGTGTTAATTATTTATTTTTCTATTTTCCCAATTTTGGTTTATTTGCGCACCACTTGATCTCTATTTTAGGTCTCACGTGATCAGCTAATATGATCAACATAAATCTTATTTCATAGTCTCACTGTTCTAGTGTGGTATAACCAACTGTTCTTAGCTAAAAATTGTATTGCGCTTATGTACAATCCTGCAGTATTACACCATGTCGTCAGCAATGGTCGTGTAGACTTCATTTATTTATAGCAATGAAAAAAACATTGATTGCGCAGGTGGTGACAAAAAATCTGTAAATCAAGTTTGCGAGCTTGAATTATACACCAATCCTATTGTATTTAACCCATCGTCAGACAACATAGCAAACCTACCGCCAGTCGCACGCACTGATGCGTTTCGAACTTTCATGATCATCTGAGTACGACGGCACACTGATCAGCGAGGATTCATCCGCATTGAATATATATGGAAATCAAAGTTAGATATGCGGCTCTCACTTCTAGCAGTCTCGCATACTTTGAACTTGACTGGAAATATCGGCTGCACAGTTTCTAAGCAGTCACAAACATTAACTGATTGCAGCTATTGCCACATATATATGGTTAATACAAATAAATAATCATTGATTGCACGGGTAATGGTAACAAATATTTAAATCAAGTTTGCGAGTTTCAAGCAAACACCAATCCCATTGGATTTAACCAGTCATCGAACAAAATGGCAAAACTAGTGTCAGTCCCACGTACTGACGCGTTTCGAACTTCCATGATCAGATTATGCCGGCAAATTTACTTACGAGGATCAGAGTGCAATGCATATAAATGGAAAGAAAAATTCGATAGGCCGTTCTCACCTCTATTAGTCCTCGGCAGTGCATTGTGCTGTATTACTTTCTATGAAGTCATGAGTGTATATATATATATATATATATATATATATATATATATATATGTTCAATTCCTTTTAATTTAACACAGTATTCTTATAATTAGGAAAACACAAATAACAAAGTGGATAAAGGCCATTTATTTCGTGAATACTAATCATCTCTTATACAATCATACATATTTATACATTTTGGGTTTTCAAATGATTATGCTAGTGGTAACAAATCTGACTCGTTTTTACTGCTGTTTCTTGTTTTGACTAGTTGGTGAGTGTGTATGCGTTTGTGTTTGTGTGTATGCGTGTTTGCATGTAAAGGTCATTCTCGCAGTATTGCGAAGTGATGTCTGAGATCTTGTCATTATTGTTTTGATAGCTTGAGAATTAACCATTTGTGCGCATTTTTCACTGTTACATATACAAGTGCTATTTTTCCCAGTATAGTTGATCGTTTCACCTCGTTGCGCAAAGTTTTCACGTGGTAACAACGCCAGTGTTGATTGCAGTGTTAAACGCTCACATTGTTTGGAGACTTCTGTCATCGTATGCGCCTCTGTTATTGCCATTTCAGTTTGTTGCCAATCCGATTGTACGTTTGTTGATTCTAGTCGAGGGCCTGTTTGTTCTTGGCTGGATACTAGTAGATTGTTGTTGAATTTTGTTATTCTTGGCCAGTCGATAAGAATATCATGTTGATGAAACTTTTGAATGTTAAGGTCAGGTGCTTGTTGTTTTATGTAAAGGGCTTCGTAGATAAATAATAATTTTTCTGATTTTGCTTTATGTAGAATTGTGAAATTGGTCGAATTGACAGGGTGCTCCGTTGCCAATATATGATCGGAAATAGCTGATTTTCCTGACGGTGGCAAGCCTTTGTTAATCAATTTCTGTGGCAAATGTTGCTGGAATCTGCTTATCAATTGCTTCTTCGTACGTCCGATATATGTGCTACCGCACATACATGATCAACACATGATCAACTATACTGGGAAAAAGTAGCACTCAAATATGTAACAGTGAACAATGCGCACAAATGGTTAATTCTCAAGCTATCGAAACAATAATGACAAGATCTCAGACATCACTTCGCAATACTGCGAGAATGATCTTTACATGCAAACACACAAACACAAACGCATACACACTCACCAACTAGTCAAAACAAGAAACAGCAGTAAAAACGAGTGAGATTTGTTACCACTAGCATAATCAATTGGAAACCAAAAATGTATAAATATGTTTGATTGTATAAGAGATGATTAGTATTCACGAAATAAATGGCCTTTATCCACTTCGTTATTTGTGTTTTCCTAATTATAAGAATACTGTGTTAAATTAAAAAGGCATGGACATTATAAAGATTATCAAAGAGCGGGGTCAGCCTTTTACCCGTAAGGAACTAAACACTTATATTGCAGCCAACTGTACTTGTGCCAAACTTCTAGAAAGAATTAAGTTCTTCAAATCGTGTTTAGAATCAGATGTTGTGCCAAAACGATTCCTCAAGCAGTGCAGAAGAAATAACCAAAAACCGACGAATAAACTTATAAGTCGCTTATTGCTCAATGGTATCGAGGACAACCAATCAAAACTGCAAGATGCTGAGAGCATCATTCAATCACTGGGTTGTCAAATTGCAAGACTGAACGACGGCGAATACACCGCTTTCACAAAGAAGATAGAAACACTGATGAAAATAACAGCGGACAAAGAAACCAAGGACCTCACGAGAGACCTGGAAAAATTTCCTACGCAATCAAAATTTCCTACGAACCCAGACGCTTTTATTCACAATTATTCAAAAGTGATCTTGTCAAAACACCAGAAAGAATTATTCTCCTTAGGAGCAAAATTCTGCGTAGTCAAGAAAAACCTAAGTGAACGTGACATTATTGACATTCAGGCTGGAACGGAAAATTTCTACAATGACTTAACGAAAGACACCGCCCCACATGCATTCAATGGACAAGGACTCAAAGCTGAGATATTAAGCGCACTAGAACAATACAAGAAGGAATTCAAAGGCAGCCAAATCATCACAAAACAGCACATAGACGAACTCAGAAAACTCCAATCAGACAAATCCATACGACTTGCCACACCCGACAAAGGATCAGGAATTGTTATACTTGAAGCCGACGCTTACAGGAAGGCCATGAACGATATAATAAATGATCAATCTAAATTTCAGCATGACATCAAACAGAAAGATGATTCAACGAACATCGAATCAAGAATTAATGCAATTTTGAAAAAGATGGAAAAACATGTTCTAACATCGATGGCTGACTCCGAGATTAGATCAAAACTCACAGAAGACATCCAAAAAGCAAAACCAGTCGGAACAAACACCGCAAGATTGTACGGCAAACCAAAAACTCATAAAGCCGTGACAGCCTCAGGAGCTCCTTCGATGCGGTCCATTATGTGAATGATCAGCGCTCCACAACATAAACCAGCCAAGTTTCTCTGCAAACTCTTTGAACCAATACGGAGCATCATAAACGCTAACACTCTCAAGGACTCCTTCGAACTAGCAAATGAATTGAAGGGGAAGAACATCCTACAGAATTAAATGGTCTCGCTTGATGTCTCATCCTTATATACAAACATAGCACTGGATAAGACAACGGATAACTTGTGTGACCTCATCAAAAATGAGTTTCTTGACTTCCCTATAAGACACCAATGACATCAAAGACCTCATATTAATGTACTAAAAACGTGCAATTTACATTCAAGGGATATACTACCGTCCAGATCAATGGTGTAGCTAGCCGGGGAAGTTGCGTACTTCCTCTGGCGAATGTATACATACATCACCTGGAAAAAATGAGCCTAAAAGGTATAATTGACAAGTGCGCACTCTGATAAGGTATGTAGATGATATCTTGTTGTTCATCTCAGAAGCAGCAGACCCTTCCGAAATCCTCAAACAAGCAAATGGAGTCGATCCAGACAATTCACTCTCGAGGTGAGAAAGACGACAGGTTTTTCCTTCCTTGACATCAAACTCACTCGAGAAGCAAACATGGAGATTTGACACTGGCCATACATAGAAAATCCACTTTCACCGGACAATACATTCACTACAACAGTAGTGTGCAAAATCCCACAAAAGAAACTTAGTAAACAACCTAGCAAACAAAATCAGGAAAGTCTACTCTGAACACAAGATTGAGGAAGAACTGGGCTACCTGAGGAAACTTTAACTAATGAACAACTACAGAGCGTTTTCATTAATGTCAACATCAGACCACGGCAGATTCGTACTAGAGAGGATACCGTCAAGCAGGTTTCTAAACTTATCATTTAGAGGCGACGTACCAGCCTCAATAATGGCACGGCGGCTGAATAGAATAACTAAGGACAACTTTCCCAGTGTTAAAGTTAATAAGACATTTAGTACACAGAGAATCATGAGGTTGGATGCCAAAGATCAGTGCCAATTCTCTCCAAATCATTCATAGTCTACAAATTCTCATGTATGTGCGGTAGCACATATATCGAACGTACGAAGAAGCAATTGATAAGCAGAATCCAGCAACATTAGTCAAAGAATTTGATTAACAAAAGGCTTGCCACCGTCAGGAAAAATCAGTTTATTTCCGATCATATATTGGCAACGGGGCACCTTGTCAATTCGACCAATTTCACAATTCTACATAAAGCAAAATCAGAAAAATTATTATTTATCTACGAAGCCCTTTACATAAAACAACAAACACCTGACCTTAACATTTAAAGTATCATCAACATGATAATATTCTTATCATTTAGCCAAGAATAACAAAATTCAACAACAATCTACTAGTATCCAGCCAAGAACAAACAGGCCTTGAACTGGAACAAACGTACAATCGGAATTGGCAAGAAACTGATTTGGAAATAACAGAGGCGCATACGATGACAGATGTCTCCAAACAATGTGAGCGTTTAACACTGCAATCAACACTGGCGTTGTTAACACGTGAAAACTTTGCGCAACGAGGTGAAACGATCAACTATACTGGGAAAAATAGCACTTGTATATGTAACAGTGAAAATGCGCACAAATGGTTAATTCTCAAGCTATCAAAACAATAATGACAAGATCTCAGACATCACTTCGCAATACTGCGAGAATGACCTTTACATGCAAACACGCATCACACACAAACACAAACGCATACACACTCACCAACTAGTCAAAACAAGAAACAGCAGTAAAAACGAGTCAGATTTGTTACCACTAGCATAATCAATTGAAAACCCAAAATGTATAAATATGTATGATTGTATAAGAGATGATTAGTATTCACGAAATAAATGGCCTTTATCCACTTTGTTATTTGTGTTTTCCTAATATAAGAATATATATATATATATATATATATATAATGTCCATTGACTTTAATATTACACAGTATATTTCTAATTAGAAGATGTAACAATTAATAACAAAAGGATTAATTCTCGCCTATCAAAACAATACAATGACCAGAACTCAGAGATCATTGTGCAATACAGCAAGAATGACCCTTTACATGCAAACAGTACACACACAAATCAACGCATACACACTTACCAACCAGCCAAAACAAGAAATAGAAGTAAAAGCGAGTCAGATTTGTTACTACTAGCATAATCAATTGAAAACCCAGAATGTATATAAATGAATGATTGTAGAGCGATGATTAGTATTCACGAAATAAATGGCCTTTATCCACTTTGTTATTAATGTGTTTTTTCTTCCTAATTATATATATATATATATATATATATATATATATATATATATATATATATATATATATATATATATATATATCTTGACATAGTTCGAAACGCGTCAATGTGTGCGACTGACGGTAGTTTTGCTATGTTGTTCGACGAATAGTTTAAATACAATAGGATTGGTGTTTAATTCAAGATCGCAAACGATTTAAATATTCATTTGTTTATGTTTACCTTTTGATTTCCATGTAATATTTTTACATATTATATTGCTCACTTTTGAGTTTAATGCGACATAAACTACCACATGGAGTTGGCGATTTTGTAGCAACAATAATTTGTCATCTGCTTCACGTCATGGTATAGGAAGTAATCATGTATATAATAACGTTTTCATTTACGCACTTGACATGTTCAAACATGAATATAATGCAGCATAACGTCCAGCAAGGAAACAAAATGGTTGCAACATATCAACGGAGTAGATCACGCACGTTAGACACGAAATACATAAAACTGAAATTACGCAAAATTCAACAGTATATATATTCGAAATGATTTTAACAAAGTATGTTCAAGATTTTAAATGATTTTTAAAACTTTTTAATGATATTCGTTGCAATCAGTCACGGTGTTTTTTTAAATGTATAAATACTTTAATTTTGTCGGCGAATGTGTGTTGCCAAAATATTTAACCAAATATCATCAAATTTTTGCTTTTATTACGTTTAACCACTAATCCACCTTTTTCAATTGTTTGCGGTGTAACTCACTCAATCGGCTGAAAATAATTATGTCATCTATGTACACCATCGCAAATGGACAATTCTGTTGGAACTTCTCTACCAAAAACTCTAATATCTGACTGTCATTGTTCAAACTAAAAGACATTTGATGAAATGCATGCAATCCTCATCTTGAAAATCTGACAGTGGTGAGTGGTAAAGAGCCTTACTCAAACCGTATCTGATTAGTACGCTTCCTGGAGTTCTAAAATTGAATTACCTTCATATCTTATTATGTCTCGGAGCAGAAAGCTCTGGTTGGGGAGAGAATAAGAATCACACTTGGTCACTGAACTTAATAGACTATTATTACCAAAAACACTTCATTTTCCAGATATCGGTTTGGAATCGACCACTATTGGGGATTCAAAAATGTAATTTAACCTCCTGCCAATTGTCTCTGCACATCTGGTGAATGTTCACAAATGCAATGGTTGGGCCTTGGGTGAAAAATGCATCGAAGCCACCAACTCAGTTTGTTACTCTACTTCTGTCTTCAATCCATTTTGTTTTGTACTACTAATTAAAAACTTAGCAAGGGTTTTCTTGATGATACCGGCTACATCATTTGCGACTACAAGACGAAGTAAATGAGTTGATCTAAACAACAACCAACCAGACTCAGTGTGTGTTAATATTCATACGCCTTTTCCAATGGTCCTAGTTGTGTGATCAAGTGACACTTTAAAAAGAATAACATAATCCATCCCAATGATGCATTACTTGACATCTGCAATTTTGCTTGTTTTAATCGATACAGAGTATTGAAATTTTGCCAGTATGTCGGCGTATTAATCTGAGCCATTAACTCACTTTCTTCTCTGAGAAAAAAAGGTAAAAAGAAAAATATACTCTCGGCTAGGTTTGATTGATAATGTGGAGCGGAGTTCGAACACATTTAAGCAACTGGTTATTATTCTGCCCATAGTTAATAAAAAATCTACAGTAACGCTGGGCTGGTGCATGCTTGTATATTGCTTCAAAGATGATAAGATACCAAATAACCACTAGTAATTGCTATACAGCTTTATGACTGTATTGACCGGTCATGCCGCGTGAAGCAAAGTAGAAAAGTGTGATAAGTTTTGATAGTCGCATCGGGAAAATTGCAAAGTGGATTGCCACTGAAGCTGCCAGGTTAAAGCTGTAACCTGGTCACGCTAGATCGCCGTCAATGAGGGTTCGAATACGACGAAAATAGCTAATGTGTGCTCGACGTTATGGTCATGATATTCTTAGTAAATCTGTACTGTGTAACTGATGAAGTTGCAATATGCATTGGCTTGGCCTGTACCATGATATTAAGCCGTTAACAACTTAGTGATGCTACTTAAGGCGTTAGCTATAATTAGACAGTCATACCAAAATAGGCAGTGTGAGCTCAGGTGTGTGCCAAACGTTGCAACAGTATAATGTAAAAAATATATACACGAAAATCAAATGGTTAGGACAAAATATGTACACGAACATTGCCTCAGAGATGGCATAATACCGAAGAAAGATTAAAAATTGCTACACAATTGTTAGCTAAGAAAAGCTGGATATACCACGTGAGAAAAAAGAGTATGAATCATGTGGATCCATAGTAATCATGTCGCGTGAAATGGGGCGCAAGTGGTGCGCAAAAGTTAACATTTGATACGTAGAATAACGAAATATTAACGTAAAAAATATTATCAGTTATGTGTTACGCAAAGCAGTCTTTTTAGGTTGTAAACAGGTAGAGCCAGATACGCGTATAGAAGGATATATGTCGTCAGGCTCAGGAAAATAGCACACTCGTTTAGCGTTTTGCCTGACTCTGTAAATCTAGAAACGATCTGTGAGAAGTCTGACAATCGCTTTGCTTCTTCGGTGAGAAATTGAAGGAATTGAATCGAAAACGTTTCTCTAAAAGCTGGTCGATAGAACTGGAATGTTTGGCTGCGTACCGATGACGTAAACAATGGGTAAACCTTTCAAGATTTGGCATAAGAGCTTGAATGCGAGTGTGACCGCGCTGTTCTGTTTGCAGGATGGATGGCATTAGTGCAGGTTTCCTGAGTGTCACGGAATTTACTGTGACTGGCGACAGCGAAAGTGGTTGTAGCGAGACGTCTGGCCTGGAAAGTGAGTCTACAATGAGGTTTTGTTCGACCTTAACATGAAAGATGTCAAATTGTCATTCGCGTTAACATTACAGCATTTGCTAACGAGTTTATGGCGAGCAAGAAATGATGTAATTTCTGCTAAGTCCTTTTTGATTTTGCACGTGTCTACACAACGGAAAAAGAGAAGAAACTTGCGATAATAGTTAAGTACTCGCAAAATTTGCTGTAGTTCACAGTATTAGGTGACCTAATATTCTTAATCGAATTTGACTTCGACAATGAAGATTAAATGCATTATGGGATAATACGATGCTCTGGGAAATCCATGGATGGAGTTGCAATCTGCATCTTGTCACAATTGATCTTGAGTCCGTGAATGGATAAGTGTGAGATTATTATTATAATCAAGTTTGCGATATTGATATAAGCACCTGACCCATTAATTACTTACATATGTCAGTATAAACTACGAATTGTATATTGCAGAAAAGAAAATTCATCCAGTAGACCGGTTTAATCCTTATTGGGAACTCATCACGTACTGGACAGAATTTTCCGCGGACAGGGCTCGAACCTGGGAACGTCTGCTCCGGAATCTGGTGCTCTAACTACTGAACCACCCTGCCGCACTTCTGATTAGCAAGACAAAAAAGCCGATTTTTCAACAAAAACTATTATATTTTGTGTGACCTTGGCGACAATAAAGCTGTAAGAAAATTCACGTTGTATACCAATGTTGAGAGTGCGATGCCGACAGCCATAAGTAGGAATGGACTCCCATGAAGCTGTTGCGAGTAAACCGCCTAGAGACATCTCGGCCTTAGAATCACCTTTGAAAACTAAAACTGCTGCACCTGTGTCCACGATGAATTCTTCTTCAGTTCTGAAACCTAGAAGATGCAAAATTTCATTGGGTTTTTTTGGCCAGGTCATTTAGGCTAATAGGATTGTTGTTGTAAATGGCATTGCTGGTTTCGCTGTCTGTGTGACATATCCGGCCTGGACGTAATCAGTCAATAAGAAGGATGACATATTCTATGCGATTGCTTTCCAGTTTCGCGTTTGATACCGCTTGTGCGCAGAAAGTACAGTCTCCCACTTTCTGCGCCATGCGTTTCCCGATCCTGACGCTCTACTGCGTCTAGTTTCTGAATACTATAAATTTTCACTAATTAAGGAATTCTTCCGAACGGCGGAGACAGACTTCACAGGAATAAAATAATTTCTGTTAATTATATCATCAAACCTTTGGGTCTTATTTATTAAAAAAATTTGGGGATCTAGATCGCCGCTTATTGTTATTTCGTATCGGGCTCAGAGAATTATATTGTGCGCTTATTTTATTTAGCTCAGATTGTCCTATGGCTAATCCTTCTAGAAATTTAGTCATATTCGCTTTTGTTCTCTCTAAGGAAGTAATCCTAACATACTGCGAGGAAGGTCAAAACGATGATGTATTGAACTTAGTTTCTATAACCCTAAATTATAATTCGCATCTTTCTGATAATTAATCTGTCTGGCAAGCATTTTAATGACTGGGGAAGGTTGTTAAAAGAAATAATCTTTGCTTCGTTATCAGAAATATTGGTTTTGTACCAACGTTTCCGAAATTCTCTTTAAATCTGGTTGGGGCCAATGTTTGACATGTCTAACTGTGCATAATTATTTATTACCTGCTCAGTTTCAGTGGAACCCAGCAAGGATACCGCTTCCTATTGGAAGCAAAAAGTGGGGTTGGGCAGTTTCCTAATCGCCACAGCTCTGGATAAATCCTTTTTTGCAACACTGAAGGAAGTTTTGCGAAAACCTTTGACAGTTTTTGAAGACTGAAACGGAAAAAAGGCTGAGTCTACGAGCATGAAAAATAATTCGCAGTCCCCTTCCTATACAGAAACATGAGCATCTATAATTTGAAGTGGCATTCTTATAATCTTAGGGGATCTTAATAGCATACACATATATAAAAAATAAGCGAAATAAAATGCATAAAACTAGGTAAAAATATATAACATACGTGTTCTTTAAAAATTTCAAGCTAATAACTAAGCGCTTAACAAAATCTGCTTCTACAGTTTAACACGATCGAAAAAGGTGAGGCAAGCACGTAGGAGAGCAAAGTTTTGAGCGATTTAACCACACAAAACCTTGACATAATATCTGCTTCCACAGTTTAATGCATTAGGTGACGCAATTACGTAGGAGATAAATGTTTTGCGCGATTTAACCAACGAAAACTTTGACAAAATCTGCTTCCAATGTTTAAACACAAATTGTGGTAAATTCATATGAGAAAGGCCGTAGACAACTTAGAATATGAGATATTCACAAACTGTGTTGAGAGGTTAAGATGATCCGGTGTCGAAAGTCTTGGTATTATATATGTTACCGCTTATTTTAATATATATCCCAAATAAAAAATTAAAAGGCAAATTTATTCTGAATCATATATTTTTACGCAGAGATTTGTATTATAAAATCATGTGTAAAATAGTAATGTTCACATGATCCTGGCGCGACCGCCAATTTGTAAGCGTCCCGGCTGCAAGAAAACTCCATGTGACGTTACAAGATGAAAAACAGACAGGAAATTATCTAAGAAATTTAATGTAGATGGCCCTTAACATGGCCGGAAAGCGTTCACCGATGAATGTCGTAAAATTTAAGTAAGTGGCAGTGTCTAAAATTAATTCTAGACACTTGCCATATGATCCGGTGCGTTGGCTGGTGTGCATGTGCGCGGATGCACCGGAATAAGTAGAGTTGTCCAAAACGGAGAGTTGAGTTGCTGTTCGAAGTCTCAGAATTGTCTTATTATCTGTGGCAACACCGTTGTGGCTGGCACAAGTAGAAATCCCATTAATAGATGATGAATTACGTATGACTAGTGTTACAGCAATAAGAATATTGGTGTGAATGAAGACTAAGCGACGAGATGAAACGGCGTGGAGTAGTTAGTACTTTAATGTTGAATCTTTTTGCGCAGTGCTGTCCTTCTTTTTGTGGATTTGACAGTCAAGTGGAGAGAGCGACATCAATCACTCGTAGCAAGCAGAGCAGAAGTGTCAAATGCGGCGAGGTGATTTTGTTGTTCTTATATACATATGCAGTTGTAAGATCGTATATAGACTCCTAACCTATTGGTGTCGGAGATCCCCATAGATACCAGATAGTGTTCAATCCTAATATATGCAATAGAATCTGATAAGCTTGTATTTTCGTTAATATTTGCTAAATTTATACCTGCCATGTCTTGTGCTAACTTGCTAGTGTCCTCAAATTTAAGACGAGCTTCCATATCGATCGAATTTTATTATTAAATTGACACTTAATGTTAGGCAATCAGAATGTGAAGCCTTTCACGTTACAAAACACCCGAACAAATAATCTGGAAAGAAATAGACGGGAAAAACAGAATTAATAAATTACCTGTTCCAGAACGTACCCAAATACGTGCATAGATAAAAATAGAAGACAGTGTTATTAGAAATCGAGTAAACTTTAAATGGTAAACTTTAATCGGTACAGCGCATTGTAATGGCTCAGACTAATTCACCGACATTGCCAAAATGAAATTCAAATTTCATTACACGATACCAATTAGAACAAGCGAGATTTATCGTTAACCAATGAAACGCTGAACTTACCACGCACTATCACACACGATATTTCCGTCTCATGCGCTACAAGTGATTGCTGTCACTCTCTCTACTTAATTGTTTTCCTACACAGACATCTAGACTTGAGTTTATCACGCTGTGTCACCTAGTCACTTTGATTTCAGTCACGCCAATCTTCTTGTTGCTGCACAATTAGTCATACGTAAACGATGATCTATTAATCGGACTTCAACGTGTGCCAGCCACCACGGTGGTGCCGCAGATTTTTAACAAGCATTTGAGCAGCAACTAACCTCTCTCGATTCGACAACACTACTTATTCCGGTGCATCCACACGAAGGAACATCAGCCAATCAATCAGAGCCGAACTCAAGTGTCTAGAAATACTTCTAGACACTGCAATGTTACCAAATTTTCTCGCCATTTTCCGGAGAATGCAATTCCGGCCCTGATGTTTGCCACGAACAGTAACTGTCTCTCATTATCTACAGATTTTTAAAAACAATATTGTAACGTCGCACGGCATTTACCTGCATCCGGAGCGTTTTCAAATTGGCGAACGCGCAAAAATTCTGAAACAATACTGTTTTTAGACTTATTTTGATATCACAAATCTTTTCGCAAAATTTAAAAAAGTTTCTTGAAGGAACTTCTTTGTCGCGAACCTGGATTAATTGAAATTACATGATCTGCGTTTTGACTAACGCAGCTTTCACTGTTCCAGCAATTTTGTTTTTGTAAAATATTTCGACCTACTTTATCGTAAGTCTTCATCAGTTGCATCTGATAACGCTTGGCTATCCGCTTTAGAGAGATGTGTTTCAAATTTGAGTAAAACTTTTATAAGAATCCTCATCGACAGAACACACGGTAATAGAACCACGGATCAGCAGCTCTTTGAGAAAACAAGTCGTTGTTTGATCTCAGAAAGTCAGAGCTACGAGTCTCCAGCACAATGCACCATATTGTCACAACAGGCCAACCTATAGCACTCAAAAAGCGACCACTACCACTTGCATAACTAATAGCTACCCAAGAGGAGTTTTAAAGAATATTGGAAGAGGGAATCATCAGACAATCGAAAAGTTCATGGACGTCACCACTGCACTTAGTCTCCAAATAAAACGGATCGTACAGAGCCTGTGGAGTTTATCGTAAATTAAATTATGTGATCAAATCCAATGCATATCTCATTCCTTATATAAACACCTTACTTAAAAAATCAGCAGTAGCAATATTTTTCAGTAATTGACCTCAGACAAACCTACCATCGCATCCCGGTAGCGCCAGGAGATATTGTAAAAATTGCGGTCATCACTCTATTTGGCCTTTTCAAATGCCTCTACAAGAATTTTGGTCTGAAGCATGCTACTCAGACATTTCAAAGTTTCATGGACAACATACACCGCGACGACCCCAATTACTGTATTTCATATCTCGATGACATAAAGGATTTTAGTCCAGACCTAGAATCACGTGCCAAGCATTTACACTTGTCCAACCACGGATATAAGATCAACTGTGACAGGACACAGATTGCAACTACATCCGTGAATTTTCTTGGGCATCGTATTACGCTAAATAGTATTCCACATTTTCCATCGAAGGCAACTTCTATCCGGAATATCAAGTCACCGAAGATTGTAAGTGAGCTGAATCCTTAACTACTATCTTAAGTTCTTCCCGGCCTATCAAGACAAATTTCTTCGTTTTGTATGCATCTGCGAAATCGAAAAGCACTTAGCAAGAACTCCATCATTTCTTGGTCGCTTGAAGTCGATCAATTACTTCAACTCGATATCAACTCGTTAGCAAATGCTACAATGCTAACGCATACAGATTGTCAACGACCATTTCTACTCACGACAGATGCTTCTTAGTTTGCTATTCGGGCCAATTTGGAACAAGATGTCGACGGAGTTCGGTAGCCTATCAGTTTTTACTTGCGTACTCTGCAACCAGTTAAAAACCAGATAATAAAAAGTCTGTCGAGAATTCGACGCAGTACGCCACTTCATCAGCAATATAGGCAGCAGCAGATTAGTTGTTTTTGTAGATCATGCACAATTAGTTAGCATACTTAGAATCTGTCACAAAGTACCCTGGAATAGTAGAAAGGCAGCTGCCACGTTTAAGCGAATGGCAATCCGACATCTTTTATGTCAAAAGCAACCAAAACTTCATTGCAGACGCAGTCTCCAGGCTAGACGTCTCGCAGCAACCACCTTCATCATCACCATTCTCAGTCTCCCCGTGACTCTCAGGAAAACATCACTTATGCCATCTCTCCTACGGACAGAACAGCGCGGTGACACCAACATTCAAAGACCAGTAGCTCGTCACCCAATGTTCACTTCACGAATACGAAGCCCAACAAGCCAGTTCTGCCCACCAGCCTTCAGATAATAGTTTTTGACTGAATTCACTCAATTCCTTACCCTGGAAGCAAGGCGACTGTCAGACTAATTACAGTTAGTTTCTGGGGTCACAGGCTTAGAAAAAACTTTAAACGATGGGTCTCTGAGTGTTCTATTTGCCAGAAAAGCAAGATGAACCGGCCCACTCATTCTAAGTAGCGATATTTCCCAACTACTTCACGCCTAGCCATCGTCCACATCGACAAAGTTCAGCTGACAATAGATCATGATTTCAGCTATCTTTTAATTATGAATGATAGATTTACACGATGGCCTGCAGTTTTACCTCTTTGCACCATTTCTCCAGACGAAGACACTAAAGGTTTTACCTTTGCATGGATATCCAATTATGGTGCTCCCAACTAAGTCATTACTGATAAAGATACTTGTTTCTCGTCGAATCTTTTTAAAACTACACTTCAGTTCGTGGGATGCACCTTACGCCACACGACTGCCTTCCGTCCCCAATGTTATGTTATGGTAGAATGAATACCTAATGAACTCAAGGCATCTATAGCATCTTCGACAATTAATGGAAACTTGGTCGATGCCTTACCTTTAGTTTTACTTGCCATGCCTTCCCCTAAACGTCAATCTATTAAAACGTCTGCGTCACAACTCTTGTATGGTATGAACCTACGCCTGTCTAGTCAGCTCCCACGTCTACTTCCCGCAAAGGATGATCCACAAATCAAAGCTTCTTGCCTTCAACTGCATTTCGGTAACCTATTCGAACAGCAGCCGAGACATACTCCACGTGCAGTCTTCGTTTACCCTCACCTACACACCTGCAAGAGAGTACTCGTTCGTTGTTACACCACTACAACCAAATTATCGCGATCCTTATCTGATTTTAATTGGACAGCCGAAATACTTCATTATCATGCAAGATGCCACAAATACTTAGGTAAGCATAAACAGGTTGAAACCCTTTATCGAACCGCCTGAGCCTGGTAACATACAACCTTCTATACAAATCTCAGACACTATCTGCCTACAATCTCAACCTAGCAATAGATTGCTTTGCATAACGCATAACTGATAATTTTTTAAATTAATTTTTCATTATTCTACGTATCAAATGTTTAACTATATGCGCACCACTTGCGCCCTTTTTCCGTTGTGACGTGAACTCTATGGATCCACATGATCCATATATTTTTTTCACACTCGCTTTTTCACGTGGTATAACTAGCTGTTCTTAGCTAACATTTGTGTAGTATTTTTAGCAGTTTTTCAGTATTATGCCATATCTGCGGCAATATTCGTGTACATTTTAGTCGTTACCATTTGATTTCATATATATTTTTTGCATTGTACTGTTGCAACGTATGGCTCACACCTTAGCTCACACTTCCTAATTTCGTTATGACCAACTACTTAAGGCCAACGCCTTGTGTAGCAACAATAAGTAGTCATCGGCTATATATCATGGTGCAGGCCAAATTGAATGTATGTCTCAACTTCATCAGTTGTACAGCGACCACATTACTAATATCATGACCACAACGTCGAGCAC
>JAQBSW010005812.1:0-54073 GCA_029291075.1 Eudiplozoon nipponicum | reverse complement strand
TACGTGCAATCACGAAAATATGGCCTTTCGCAGGACAATAAATTTCGGTTACTTGAGCTGTACACACGTTCCGATGAAGATGGTGCATTTTTCAAATTTTTAGTCCTTTTTATGTGCTGCCATAACCGGTTAAAGTTGGCAGAAAGTAAATATGGTGTCAGAAGTTAACTGCAGACGGACAAATAACATAAAAACAACTAATAGTTAAAAAAACACCGATATTTATGTTAGTGCACGGACAAAGATCAGCCAATGGAAGTTTGTTACCATTATCAATATCATCCACGCAGCATAACATAAACCGCGCACAACAAATTTAAAGAGTATTTGCAGCAGCAGGTGAGTGGAGAAACAGACAGCCACAAGAAAAATAAATGCCAAAATTGCGTAAGAGGGCTGAACAACAGATCAAGTATATCTATTTAACAGAAGCGTACGCGTGATCTGAAAATCAACACAAACAACTGCACTGGACATAACATTCAAAGGACCACAATAAATACTCCAATGATCTAACTAAAGCAGTAACTGTACACGCATACATATACCGACAGAAAATACGCACGAACATCCTATAACTCCTATATTTCAATTTGTCTTAACGATTCTTGTCTTCTAATTTTAAAACTTTCACTCATCCATGGTAATCTCATTTTACTAAGGCAGTTCTAATAGTAAGTTATGATTCATTGAGCTGTGCAAATGATAACTTCAAAAACTCACCACATTTCACAGATTAAATAAAGTACTATCTTGCAGACCGAAACTATATTTATTTTTGGTTTTGATCTATTGATTACACTTATATATATATATATATATATATATATATATATATATATATATATTCATAGTACCCTTTCCATGTGCAAAAATAAAAAGAAATTTTATCAGATACAAGAACCGCTTCTTTCTCATTTTCTTCTCAAGTATCTACAAATGAACATCTCTTTATATATAAATTGAAAGGCAAAACAAGATAGAAAAATGTAAACATGGAGAGAGTGTGAAATAAGGGAAACCAATCAATTGCGTGCGTCACCTCCAGTTCAAGCTCAATGCCTGAACATGCTTCTTCTGCTTGCATAAATCCGGCTGCAATTTGTTTATCCATAAGGCTTCGTATGTGGCTAACTCCCTTTTGTTATTGCATTTAGTAATTATTTTAAATGCTACGTCTGGAGAACATACGTGTGATGTTTCAACGATGTGTTGCGCAATTGCAGACGTGTATTCACCATTTGATTTAAAACAGGCGTTTAAGTTGCAATGTTCTCTCATTCGAGTAATTAACCGTCTGGTCGATCGGCCTACGTAAGCTGATCGACAACTTCAGCACGTATACTGGTAAATAATATTTCGGGCCAGAAAAGAAAACAGTCTACTTGAATATCCCATTTAAGGGGGAAGCAGTTTCCCGAATAGCACAAAAGAAAGTTGAAGCGGCATTAACACGCACATTTAATGCAGCTAAAATACGAGTGCTATTTAAGATAGTGCACTTGCCGTTACCAGCAGTAAAACAGAAACAGCCGTTAATGTCGACATGAAATATTATTTACCAGTATACATGCGCAAGTTCTCGGTCAACTTATGTAGGTTGATCGACCAGACGCTTAATTACTCGTAAGGAAGAACATTGTAATTTAAACGCCTATTTCTAATCAAATTGCGAATACACTTCTGTAATTGTGCAACACATTGTTGAAGCCTCACACGTATGTTCTGTTGACGTAGCATTTAAAATAATCACTAAATGCAATAACAAAAGCGAGTTAGCCACATACGAAGCTTTATGGATAAACAAATTGCAGCCGGATTTATGCAAGCAGAAGAAGCATGTTCAGGCATTGAGCTTGAACTGGAGGTGACGCAGACAATTGATTGGTTGTCCCCTTATTTCACACTCTCTCCATGTTTACATTTTTCAATCTTATTTTGCCTTTCAAGTTATATACAAAGAGATGTTCATTTGTAGATACTTGAGAAGAAAATGATTAAGAATCGATTCTTCTAGCTGGTAAAAGGGTATTATGAATTTCATTAAGGCTCCCATTCAAAAATAATATATATATATATATATATATATATATATATATATATATATATATATATATATATTAAAAGTTACTGTGATATTTAAAATATTTATTTTGTAATTAAATTAAACGAGAAATAATTGCGTGGGTGCAGATAACAACTATTTAAATCAAGGTTGCGAACTAGATATAAGCACTGATCATATTATATATACGTTTGTCAGTATAAAATAAGCTTCGTATATATAAAATTTGATTGGTGTTTATATCAAGCTCGCAACCTTGATTTAAATATCTTGTAATATGTTTGAAGTGTTTAAATCGAAATGCTTTTTAAAACAAAAGATATTTTAAATTAACGCAAACCATTGCTTGACGCTGCCGTATTCTCCAACATAATGTTCGCATAAAATTTAAAAAAAGAACATAGATTTTATTTCTCCTTCATCTTTTTAACCATGCCAAAAATACAACGTAAATTATAAATTCCGGCATATTGCAAAATTTAAAAAAATACAAATGATATATATCTATGTAAAAAGTAGCATATATATGTAGAAACATGCATTTTATAAGGCACATACATTGTCTTCTTTCAGGTAAAGTGCAGCCAGACGGACGAGAACGGTGTGCTTATCAGGAATCGCCGACCAGCCAGGCAAAAGTAGAGCTCTGGCCAGGCAGGTTCGCGCTTCTAATTCAAAATTGTTATCGCATTTCGATTTTTCCGTTTCATAATTTTCCAACGCCTTTAAAAATGAAGATTAAATAAAGAAAAAGAATTTAAGCGAAAATTTCTTATAGAAATAATGGGAATGTAATAAAGTCATTATGCAGTTCACGCATTACTAAATTCAATCACATATTTCTGCACCTGAATGCTTATCACCAATAGTTACCTTTGTTTTTTCAAATGCCGCGTTTTGCGTACGCGGGTAATAGCTGTGCACGGACAGTTTCACAAAGATCCGATTTATCACAATTTCCAATTTTGTTTTGTCTTTGATCGGGTTGACTTCTTATTCGTTCCAACCCGATCAAAGACAAAACAAAATTGGAAATTGTGATCAATTGGATCTTTGTGAAACTGTCCGTGCAAAGCTATTACACTCGTACGCAAAACGCGGCATTGGAATATATGAAGCTATCACTCCGCAAAGAAAATTCAAAAAATACTTGAGTTACTTTTGTTGTTTGACTCTCTTGACTGCTCTTTTGCCCTATTTGTTCTTTTTTAGAAGCCTGGCTATGTCTGTCCTTTTGACCATCCTCCTGCTTGTCGTTCTCTTTGTCCTTTTTAATAGTGTGCTTTTCTATGTCCCCTGAAACTTGTAATTGGCGCTTCTGTCTGTTGGCCTGTATTAATTGCAGTAGACCGAGACGGGCCCAAGCTTCTGCCGCACGGGGTGCAGCTCTCGTTGCAGCATCCAGTGAGGCCACTGAATTTGCATAGTCCTCGGCTATTTGAATTAAATATATTTTAAACATAAACCGGACTGATAAATACAATTGGGATTGGTGCTTACTTCAAGCTTGAAAAATAAACTTAAAGAATTTGTGTCATCATCAGCGCATTCAATAAAATTTTAATTGTATTAACAACATGTTTATGTGGCGAGAGCTGCAAAAAGTTGAGGTTCGTGACTGCGTAGAAATTGTGCGGCCGACATTTCCAGTCAAGTTCAATGTATGCAAGATTGCTAGAGGTGAGAGCCACATATCTAAGTTTGATTTCCATGTATATTCAATGCGGTTTGGTACTCGATAGACAGTTTACCGTCGTACTCCGTTGATCATCATGGAAGGTCGAAACGCGTCAGTGCGTTTCGGCTGGTGGCAGTTTTGTTACGTTGTTCAACGACTGGTTAAGTACAATGGGATTGGTGTTTACTTCAAGCTCGCAAACTTAAAGAACTATTACCATCATCTGCGCAATCATTGATTTTCTTAATTATATTACCAAGTGAGCATGTTTCATAACAGTTGGATTTTTTTCGATGTGTCTACTTTATTATCACTTTGTACACTATGAATACATAGTTAAAAATACTATTTTATTTACTAAGCAAATGGATAAGGAAATACAAATTCAATAATGACATTAAAACATAAAAATAACGGTTGTTGGAACGCGAAACAATCTATTATCCAAAGCTATGCACATGTTGAGCACTAAGTTTCAGCTGAGCAAAATTTGACAAAACGTGAAATTCCTTTTTATGATTTAACTGACGGCTTCCAAAAATTAGAAGCCGGTAGCATGTCTAAAATTGCATTTCCGTACAGCCTGAATAATTGTATCCCCATGTAGATTTATATTGAGATAATTGTGGCTTTAAAATGTATATTTGGATATACCTCATGATGTTTCATAATCGAATAATGTTTATTAGTTAATCTTGTCGCTAACAGAAACTGAACATATTTTCAATTATGTATGAAAACCTTATAAGCACTATAGCCATTTTTGTACTCTACAGTTATGGCGAGGTCAGAAAGAGCAAAACATCAATTTCACATATTCTTTTCGTTCGTGCTAACTAGAAAATCAAAAAAAGCACGCAGCATAACGTTCACTTTCTTAAATCAATATAACGAGGTGGTAGATAGTATCAAATTATGTGGAAAGGTTTAAATACACGCAATATATATATATATATATATATATATATATATATATATATATATATATATATATATATATATGATTTGTATAAACTTAACATAGCGAAAATAAATAAATGCAACTCGTCTAGTGGATCGGTCTCATCCTCATTTTGCGATTCTAAATAGTAGTCATGAATGTTTTCGTGAAGGATCTCACTCGGAATCATATGACTAGAAGCCATGCAACTAATTACTTAAACACATTTGATAGCCGCTTGTAAGTTTGAAAAAGAAAAAACCACGAGTTCGCCTTAAACGAAGTCTGGCCAAATAAATACCCAACGTAGTAAAAATGTGCAAGATTACCTTATTTCGCGATTTCAGGTGTGTAGTAGGTGAGTTTAACAACTTTTACGCAAAGGTTCCTAAGTTCACAACCAGTTTGAGAAAATTTGGCAAATGCTATTTATTGATCAACAAAGACGAAACTGGTCTAGTTGAAGAATTAGCTAACAAAACTAAGTTGGTTTATAATTGAAGATTAATGAAAAGCGCAATATTGGTGGCATAGGTAATGTGTACCAAGACTATGAATCAAATTCCCTCTGTTTTGTGTCCTGACTGAAGGGAATACTGACAGCAAATTATTAAGTGGCCAACGAGAAAAATACCGGTCTACTTGATGAACTGTATTTGCTATTGCTTTTAATATTTGGTTTACACCGACAATGTAGATAAATTTTATTTCCTAATATATATATATATATGTATATATATATATATATATGAGCTTTTCTACATGATATAGTATTCGAAGTGCCACGAATAACCAAAAGCCAGCAATAATATTCTAGTAGCAATCCAAATTCGGTAATTCGTTGAAACAGCATCAATATCCATTAAACCGGACTGCGAAACGATTAAAATAGAAGCAGTTGGACAAATGACATCATTATAATCATTGAAGACCCAGAAACTGTAAAATAAGAAGTGCGATTAATACTGCGCCCAGCTTACCCTGCGTTGTTACCAGGATTAAAAGAAACAACTGGAGAACAATGCGACATGACAGACAACACACGAAAAAATAGACAATCGTGCATGCAATAGCAAAATAAGCGAAAATCTAGTGGAAACTTATTTCATTAGATTTCAAGCACACATTTCTTGTACATTGCAAAAATCAATGCATTTTAATTCAATTACACCACTGTAAGAGAACTTCAATCGATTTGACGCATAGGTGCATATATGAAATAAAACAGCATAATGTGAAAGTTACCTGGCTGTTTATTCCCATTTTATGATGACTGGAAGAATTTTGTTTTAAATAAGGTCTAATAAATATATCCAAATACAGGTGGAAATCAAATATGTTGAAAAATCTAATCGGTAGATTTATACCTTATGCTATTAAATTAGTTGACAAAATGTGGCAGGTGGGTACATACCAATAAACAATTCCGTTCAAAACCCTATCATACATCGAAGATTATTACAAATGAATTAATGTTTAACATAGAAATCACTGAACGCTGAATAATAGGGACGAAGCAAAATTAATAAATAATTTATTTTAATAAAATAATATAATTTACGTAATGTTGGCACAATTTTTCCTATCCAAAGTTCCGTTAAAAGTATGAGTTTGGGTGAATCTGAGGCTTTATATCGAACTTTAGGCAAAATGCCATGTGAATACATGCATATATCGATGAAGATGGAACTTCTTTTCATTATCTTATACTTTGCTTATTTTAGACTGACAAATTTACATATAATAGGATTGGTATCAATAAATATTTTGCAACATTGATTTAAATTATTTCTATTACTACTCGCGTAATCAGTAAATGTATTTTTTTGCAAAAATGAAGTTCAAAATTTGGTACACAAAAACAAAGCAACGACAATAAAGGCTTACATTGCTAACTTGATGAGTAAGATGTTTAAAATTTAAAAAAATAGTATAATAAACAAAGAAATGGCATTAAATTTGCAAAATACAATTTTGTTAAATATTATCTGTGCTGTAACTAAAACAGGTATATTCCAAGTTCATCGCATTTAGGAAAAATTTCGGATACTTTCAACGATCCTAGTCTTAAAAACAAACTAACGAAGCAAGTGCGATATTTCCTCTAGCCATATCATTTATACTTTTGATTGACAATTGCGTGCCTTTTGTATATCAGTTACTGCAATGTACAAACACGTAAGTCAAAGTGAAGTGCCCGAATTTTAAATTACCCTTTAAATGCGTTACATTATTTGTCTCACACTCATCACGTGAAATGACGTTAATGAGGTTGCCTTCGCGTTTTAATGTAAGAAGCCTAATAAATCAAATATATTCTTTCAATTACCTCATTCCAAGGTAAGTTATAAATAAAAAGAAAGACAGACGAACCATGCAAGTGTGAGATTGCACTCAAACCACTCGAATTATACTTAGGATTGGATTGTTGACGTTAATAAAATTAAACAAACATCGGTTGCGCGGATGAAGCCTTGCAGGATAGACTAAGCCTATACGGTATCACTTAAGACTTAACGTACCAACTGATAATTCACAATCTTTCATTAACTAACAGAGACTGCCCTGCCTGGGTAAGTGGTATTGAATTGAAAATTTATATATTTTAACAAATTTTGGGTGCGGGGGGCGGTAATTAAAACGATTTAAATTAAGCATTGTAAAATGTAGGAAAGGTAATTCATCCGGAAGATCGAATTCCACCTTATTTGGGAACACTTGACAAACTGTGCAGAATTTTGGGCGGACAATGCTCGAATCTGGGCACGTCGGCTTCAGAGTCTCTCGCTCTAACCACTGAGCCATCCTGCCGCACGCTGCATACAATTTTTAGTTTTATACTAACTAAAGTTTGTCGGTTAGCCTTTCATGATATGTTAAGCTTATATGATTTCACGTTAGATCAAAAGTACCAACCGATTACAACGCGTAATAATCAAACGGACTACAAACTAACTGGGAAAGTGGTATAGATGAATTTCCGTTTCTAAATCATACAGTACTTGAATTATATTTAAAAATGTAAGTATACATTGCGATTGGTGTTTATATCAAGCTCGCAAACATGATTTAACAAATTTTTATCAGCATCTGCGAAATCGAAGAATGCTTATTGTAATTAATTTAACTATTCTTAAATATTTGTAAAATTATCGCCAGTTAGATGAACTCATGCATTTATGTTTAAATCAGCCACCATAAGGTGTTCCTGGATTTAAGGCGCGCAGTCTATGAACCTGTATTTCTACACATATGGCGCACCGAATTATAAGATTTATTTCGAGCACAACACCAATAACACGTTTATTGATGTTGATTTGCTCGAGCAAATTACCATCACTAGCCGTAATAAATTGAAGCATCTAGGTATGTATAAATCATAGTGAATAAAACATATTTATATAACAATTATGTAGGCAATATAGGCAACTACAGAAATATAGATGAAATATTTACTTTTGATTGGTAGGTAAGATGGGCAATATGCAATGGCGGGGGGGGATTATTAAATATATCACAGCAGAACAGAATAGCATCAGGTGCGTTTCAACCATTTCCAATATTTAATTTCATATTCCTTTCACGCCAAGATTTTTAACGTATAAAGCGAAATGGATTATAAGCTACACAATGCCAACTTCTAATGAACGCATTGTAATCTTGAAAATACGATAACCATCTGGAATGAAATCAAAAAGGTGGGGTTCGATTTCACGCTCTTTGCAGCTTTTAAAATACACTGTTGCTGTAGAGGAATCAGCGGAGATATACTATGTCAATTTTTGCAAAAGTAAACGGCGTTTATTGGAAATGGGAAAATTTGACTGAAATAATGTTTATCCCCACCCGCGTAATAAATGAAGGCCTAATTTAAAATATCCGAATTGAGTGGAATTTTGGTTGCATCATTTCCAGACGCATACGGAAATAAAGTTTCGCATTGCCCATTACATTCAAATTAATGTTTCCATTAAATTTTTACATTAACATCATATTGTGCGCTTGCAATGAAGAAGTTCGCGTATTTCATACAAGTATTCGCCCAACTTTGCAAAACCACTTTGGGTTAAGAATACCGATGCGTAACGAGCTCTCCTGAACATCACTGGAGCACAACGGCTAACTGAGAGAAAGCGGCAATATTTATATGAAATCTTGTGTGAAGATGATGCTCCACTGTAACCAATTATAGTCGCACCTACATTTAACTTGACTGCAATTCACACCAAAGTAAATTCCAGCCAGTCTGTTAGGCTACTTCTACATGTATAGACAATACAATTAAACAATAATTGATTGCGCGGGTGGTGGTAACAATGCTTTAAATCAAGTTTGCGAGCTTAAAGTAAACACCAACCCCATTGTATTTAACCAGTTTTGTTATGTTGTTCGTAGACTGGTTAAATACAATGGGGTTGGTGTTTACTTTAAGCTCGCAAACTTGATTTAAAGCATACTTCTACATGAGTTAGCGCGTATTTTGTAAAAAAATGAGTTCAAATTGGACCCAAGGGATACACCAAAGTTAGCATCAACGAAAGGTACAATCTCACGTACACATGCGTTTCGTGCAAACTGGCGACTCATCAGTGGGAGCCAGTACTATGTTCTATATCCACTATATAACTGGTCTAAAAAGGGACAGTTTGACTGTGTGAGCTCCTATATGACTGTGTATTCCAGAAGTAATAAAGAAAACATCCTATAAAGTCATCGGAAATGCGAGATTACGAACCTTTTTCTTTAAAACTATTGTGCAGGTACTATTTACAGGATTGGTAGGTATTCTATTTAGTGAGTTTGCATTTAAATCTCCTTGCCGAAGACTTTATTTAATGGTACCTTTATTACTCTTTCAATACACATTCGCATAAGTGATTGTATCGTCCAAATCTCCAACATGCCTTGATTTAATATATACTAGGTATAAGGCGTAGTATCGGATCCAACTGATAGACCAACTTTAGGCACGAAACGCATTTCTACATGAGATTACAAATTTTGTTAATGCTGGCTTTATTATATCTTTCTGGTCCTGTATAAAATAATTTGTTACTACACTCTCAATACATAATACACATTTATTTTATCTTTTAACTCTTCGAAACGATGATTATATAATTATAAAATAGAAATTTTGCTAGTTTATTTTGCCTATAAATTGAACTGTCTTTTACTTAAAAACCAAACACGCGTCTAAAATACATTTGCGTTACGATGTGAAAAGTACACAAAAACGTTATGGTGCACGGTAAGAGTTAAGATAACAAAAGAGCTTGGGCAATTTTAATTCTGCACTTTTATTTATACATTTAAATTGTAAGCCAGGGAAAAGCGACTCCTGCATGCACATACTATCATTCAATGATAAATACACGCACTCATATATATATATATATATATATATATATATATATATATATATATATATATATATGTATATGTATATGTATATGTATATGTAAATTCTGAAAATGCGTGGTGTAACACAGTAAAATAGTTGATTTATTACGACCGCATGCAATTGTAAAACTAATTTTTAACTAGTATGAAACCTTTTAACCTACACAATATTTTTTCTACGGGAATATATACCTGTTCACACAAGCAAAGACCGCCAATGAAGCAGGAATACATGGAATGCAGACAAAGTGTACGGTTCAGAGAGAGAGAGAGAGAGAGAGAGAAATAAATTCTGCACTATAGTAAAATTAAATGAAGGCTACTTACTTTTGCACTGTTTATTTAGTTAATTAGTGCCGGTCATATGCTTAAGAAATAAACTTTAGCTTTGAAACCCAAATATTTTAACTTAAATATATATTATCTATTGAAATTTGAATAAAACCTATGCCATTATAATTTTTTATTTATATTTCTCGCTATAGAATGCGATTTGATGAAAAAATAGAATTTTCACTTTCAGTTGCCTACCTTTAAGAAAGAAGAGATAATAAATATTCTTTGAAGAATCAGATGCGGTGCATTTAGAAATAAAATTGTCTTCATAGGACCGGAAGAATGTGGCAGATCAGCATGAATCTATGGTGTGAACAGATGAGTAGCCAGCAAACTTGAAATGAATGAGGTAATTTAATTACAATTTCTTTTCATGCTAGTTATAACATATACCCTTGGCCAGGTATGAATTTCATCGTTGCTCGGCGCCCCATGCCTAAAGCGAATAATGTATTCAAAATTTCCAACCGGAGAGTTTTTATATTAAAATTCATTCAAAAAATTGGTCATAAATGTTCTAGGAATATAATGATAAATTACAAATACATAATATCTCTTCTATGTGTAAAGATAACAGGAAATTTTATCAAATAAAAATCCGTTACTTTCAAGTAGTCTCATCAAATGTCTACAAATGAATATATATATATATATATATATATATATATATATATATATATATATATATATATATATATAAATATATATATAAATATATATATATATATATATATATATATAAACATCGTAAGACAAAACAAACAAAAAATTAAACGAGGCGAGTGAAAAATATGGGAAAAATCAATCATTTGCCATTATCGTTTCCAGTTAAGACTCAATGCCCGAATATGTATTTTTTGCTTGCATAAATCAGGCTGCAGTTTGATTGTGGCTGGCTCATTTATGTTATTTCATTTAGTAATTATCTTGAAAGCCACGCATTCCGAAAGAAAGTATATATAATTAGTTAACGAAAGCCCCCTCTTCGTTGTTTACTAGTCAAATAAATTGAAAACAAAATTTTGGCAAATATGACTTAAATTTAATTTTCTTTGTAAGTATATATGTTAAAAATATTACACTTAATGACACAACCGATGCCGGATATATTTTACGTCCTTACCTTAGTTTCAATATTATTTTCAAAATCAATAAGGCTGTTCAGTAAGTTTCATTTTCCTTAATAATAAAGTATTATTTTGAAGAAAAATTATGATTTACATTTTTATTGTTAAAGGCCGTGTAATTCCAGAAATAACAAAGGTAGCCCAATTTTTGCTCCCAGATTTCTCTTGTGATTGACACAAAACTGAGTTGCATTTTATTGTTCTCTAGAACATGACAGATGCAATTACAGATTAAAAAAGCATTTTCTTGCGTAATTTTAGCCGAAAATAATATTATTACCGTTAATATGAATGGCAAATCAACCAAATGACAATTGCGCTTGCCCAATCTAGCGTGTTATCAATGATACGGACGTTGATGATGAAAATGTTTTTGGCTATATAGCGTTCACTGTAAGTAAAAATGATCATTAAACTACAAAAGATAAAGCTAGCACTAACAATTGGCTTCTATTGTTTCCTATGGTGACTAAAGTTATACAGAGTACAGGTAACAAAATTTAGAATTTATATTTCATGCATATTCTCTCAAACACATTGTCTAACTTTAATTAATCAATCTCATACTAATGAATGCTAAATAAGTAGAAACTCGATCTACCATATAAATTGCATCTGATACCCAAGTAGATGAGTTGAATTTTCTACCTTATGCAAAGTTGGATGTACCGGTAGATATATATATATATATATATATATATATATATATATATATATATATATATATAATCAAATCTTTCCATGGCCTGAGTTTATTATCACTTGCCAGAATATTATGGCGTGTCTTATAATAGATCTGGGAGTAATAGATGGAGGCTCAGCGACCGTGTTTCAAAAGATTAGTAAAAAATAAAAGCATTCCCATAAGAAAAGTTTTTTTTTAAATTTTGGCAGATACACATAATTTATATAGTACTGTGGATAATAAAATTACAGTCTGATTTTTGCAGGCCGAGACAGCATTTTCTGTCGTTGCGACTATACCAGATATATATATATATATATATATATATATATATATATATATATAATATATATATATATATATACCAACTTACATTGATATCATTTCTGACCTAAAATTCTACGTATATATATTTATATACATAGTGATTCTTTATTAGAAAAATACCAAACAATCACGGATGTGATGCAGTAGCTCAATTTTATGAAAATATCTGCTTTTTCAATCAATAATATATGCCCAATAAGAAAGAAACAGGTCTAGTATATTTACTCCACTATGCAATGTTACGTTTACATTGACAATCCAACACAATTGCACACAAACATTAAATAGGGTAACGGAGACACATCATTCGGTAGATACTGTGTGTGGCGGAGTACTAATATATGAGCGATTTTCTATTATGTGCTACTCACATAATAACAAATTAGTTCAAATATGACCAGAAGGATAAACCAAAGTCAACAGGAACGGAACGTATAATCTTGTGCACATTCGTTTCGTGCTTACTGGCCAGTATTACGCTCTTTACCCACTTTATATTTGGGTGAGGAATATGGTAAAATTGGACGGCACAATCTCTTGTATGAATGTGTAAAACAGCAGTAGTGCAGCTAACTTTACACGAAGTCTTCGAAAATGCGGCTTCAAATCCAACTCACAATATATATTGTATATACCAGGTCAGTAAAGGGTAGCAATACTATGGCTATCGTGTCAGTACCTGATACCAACACTATGGTTGCCGAGTCGGTATATGGTACCAACACAATGGATTTCAATGTATGCCAAAGTTCACCAAAATAAGAATTACAACTATTTCTGAAAACATGTTACGCCAGCAAATTCATACACCCTGGCCTTGATCATCCAGTAAACCGGATTTCTTGTTATTATAAACTTTTCATTTACCTTCCAGAATGTTTCCACGAACTGGACTAGAATCTGACCACTTTCACTTCACAGTATGTAAGTCTATCCATTTAGCCACTTTGCCGAAAAATACGTCCAATTTTTAGTTTTACACTAACTTATATTTTTGGCTATTTTTTCTTTCAGGTTGAGCTAATGTGACATCTATTTAGACCCTATGGTCCGATTAATCATTAGAAATCTGTAATTATGAAATAAATAGGCATGCTACCTTACGAAGTGTTAATGAATTTAAGATATATATAATTAGACAAGCATTGATTGCGCAGGTACTGATAAGAAATATTTAGATTAATGTTGCGAGCGTGTTGTAGACACCATTCTTTTTATACAGACATTTTTCAGTATAAAATAAGCATTGGATAATGTAGCAAAGGCAATACATTTAGTTCCCAGTTTCGAGCCCTGTCCGCGGCTAATTCTGGCTTGTATATGATGAGTTTCCAATATGAACGAAACTGGTCTACTGAATGAATTGCCTTTTCTGCACTGTACGATTCTCAGTTAATACTGACAAATATATGTACATAATGGGTCAGTTGTCTATATCAAGTTCGCTAACACGATCAAAATTATTTGTTATCCCCACCCGCGCAACCAATGCTCGTTTAATTTATTTAGTAGACCGCTTTCGTCCTTATCGAGAAAATATTCAAGTGCTGTCCTAAATATTGCCACAGAGAGAGCTTGAACCCCGGTACATTTTCTTCGGAGTTTGTGACCCTATCCACTGCATTTTGCTGACGCACACTACACACAATTTTTCAGTTATACTCTTTCTTATATTTTTGATCAGCATTTCAGTTAGATTGAATCTATTTGGCATCTCTTTAGAAACAAAAGTTCCGCCTAGCTACTCGCAATTTGCCATTGTGCACAGTTTCCATGTTAGATGATGAAATGTTAATGGTCACAGGAACCGAAGCAAACGTGCACAGGTTCGTGACCTTCCCGCGGAAAAAATTCCAAACCGTACTTCAAGAGTTCCCAATAAGTTCAGAATCTGCCTACTAAACGAATCTCATTTGCTATCTTATAAAATGCTTAATTTATTCTGATAAATGTATATGTTGTGTAATTGATGTTCATATAAAATGCGAGGTCTTGATTTAGGTAATTTAATTGTTGAATTCAAACGCGAAAAAATTTTGGACTATGGGTAAAATGTAAAATTAATTCATAAGAGTCTATTTAAAAAAAATAAACTTATGTGGTCTTCTTGTCAATAGTCTAATCTTTGAAATGAACCTAACAATCCTTTTTGTTTTATGACAACAAACAGAACAAATGAGAAAATTCCAATCGATCATTGCATTCTAGGTTCAAATGGCATTTAAAAATCCAATTGTATATTAGATGGCGCGCACCTGGTAGCAAATTATTTCAAATATAACCACATGGATAAACAAAAGTCAGCATGAACGGAAAGTATAATCTCGTGTGCACATTCCGTTCATGCTGACTTTGGTTTATCCATCTGTTCATAGATGAATTAATTTTTTACTAGATGAGAAACACCTAATACACAATCGCATGTAAGTAAGTTCTCCGCAACGGGCAGTATCTAGCCATCTAAACGGGCCTTGTTAAAAAATAACTGATAAGAAGATGAGATGAATTCTGTTTTGGAATTTTCAGTAAAGTGATGAACCAGTAATGTTGATCTTGATCAATTAGTTCATGATTTTTGCCATTACTAATCGAGATATCTGAACTAAAAATAACTTTGGTATCTAAAATATCAAATTTTGTTGAAGAGATGACGTTTACAATGAACTGGTAGCTAATTTCCGAACCTTTCGTCAAACTAAAGTATATTAATGAGAGGAGGTCGCGTGCAAATTTAATACACGCCAGATAATTCGAGCGCCAATATCTTCATTTTTGTATTTCTTAAGGTAGTTTCAACTCTTAAAACGTATGTGTGTAAATAGCACAATAATGGAATTATTATAGCGTATGGATACACAAACATTTAACTTTTACAATGAGTATTTTAATTCCACAAGATGAAAGTAAAATAAGAAGAAAATAGTAAAAGGAATTATGTAAATTATACGCCTTTTAAGAGGAAGTGCAAAATAAAGTTTTAATTGATATTTTGTGTCTATCTAACATGGAATTTCAGTTGGGCATATATTAGAGGAGTCGTATTGCTCATCCCTAACAAATTTACCTACAGCGAAACTTTTATTATCTCAATTTTAAAGCCCTCCATAAAAATAGTTCTATAAGGGTTAACATCACTATCAATATTTAACCAGTCGTCGAACAACAAAACATAACTACCGCCAGCCGCAACGCACTGACGCGTTTCGACCTTCCTTGATCATCATCAGAGTGCGACGGCAACCTGACTATCGAGGATCAAATCGCATTGAATATATATGTACTCTGATGATGATCATGGAAGGTCAAAACGCGTCAGTGCGTTGCGGCTGGCGGTAGTTTTGTTATATTGTTCGACGGCCGGTTAAATACAATGGAATTGGTGTCTATTTCAAGCTCGCAAACTTGATTTAAAGAATTGTTACCACCATTGTATTGCCTATATATGTATATGTGGTGAAAGCTGCAAACATTTAATGCTCGTGACTGCATAGAAATTGTGCAGCCGACATTTCCAGTCAAGTTCAATGTATGCAAGACTGCTAGAGGTGAGAGCCGCATATCTAAATTTGATTTCCATATATACTTCAATGCGGTTTGATACTCGATAGTCAGTTGCCGTCGTACTCTGATGATGATCATGGAAGGTCGAAACGCGTCAGTGCGTTGCGGCTGGCGGTAGTTTTGTTATGTTGTTCGACTACTGGTTAAATACAATGGGATTGGTGTTTACTTCAAGCTCGCTAACTTGACTTAAAGAATTGTTACCACCACCGGCGCAATCAATTATTGATAAATTGTATTGCCTTTGTATATGTGGCGAAAGCTGCAAACATTTAATGCTCGTGACTGCATAGAAACTGTGCAGCCGACATTTCCAGTCAAGTTCAATGTATGCAAGACAGCTAGAGGTGAGAGGCGCATAACTAAATTTTATTTCCACATATATATAATGCGGTTTGATTCTCGATAGTCAGTTTTCCGTCGTACTCTGATGATGATTATGGAATGTCGAAACGCGTCAGTGCGTTGCAGCTGGCGGTAGTTATGTTATAATGTTCGACAACTGGTTAAATACAATGGCATTGGTGTTTATTTCAAGCTCGCAAACTTGATTTAAAGATTTGTTACCACCACCCGTCTAATCAATTATTGTTAAATTGTATCACTATCAGTACTTTATTATCACTAAATTTCATCTTACAAAAATCCTCAAAATTATTTACTATTCATATTTGAGACTGGTATTTACGTCATGGCAAGACGATTAATGTATTATTAATGTAAATAGAGATGTGCATTTTGTATTATAAAATAAGTGAATAAGACTTAGTAAAAACTATAGCAACTTGCTCTTCATTGGATGTAAATGCACATAATCAATACTTTTTTTTACTTTACTTTACTGCGGCTGACTCCTTTTGGAGGATAAGCCGGCTCCACATTTCATGGAGTTTCTTGGGAATTTGGTACAAGTGGTGTCCCCTCACCACTCGGACATAATCAATACACAAAATTTAAATAATACAAAATTTTGAAACGAATCAACAAAGAATAAACGGCGTTCATTCCAATAAAAACTATGAAACGAATCGTGGTTTAAAAAATAAGACGCATTCGGTTTACAATCGGTCTGAATGTACGGCCTGCCAAAAGTTTTCGGAAAGAAAAGTTTTGCTATTAATACTAATAATTCTCTAGGTTATGTTTGTGAGCTTGAAGTAAACACCAATCCCATTGTATTTAAACAGACCTCGAATAACACAGTAAAACCACAGCCAGTTGCTATGTTGCATGAGGACTGCTTAAATTCAATGAAATTGGTGTTTTGATTCAAGATCGCAACTGTTATTTAAAGAATGGTTACCGCCGCCCGCGCAACATTGATTGTTTAATTATAAGAATAATAATTGCAAAAAACAAACTGAAAGGTATGCAAAACAATCATACAGCTAAGTTCTAATTAAATGTTAAACCACTTTTTGCAACTTCTTTGATTTCGTGAAAAAAAGTAAAATAGCACAATGTCAATAAGAAGTTAAAAATTTGTTTGAAAGCTTTCCAAGCAACAAAACTATCGATTTCCTCATAAAAGATTATAACGAGTCTTCATTCCCAACGCTTCGAATTCAAAACAATCATACAGCTAAGTTCAAATTAAATGTCAAAACACTTTTTTGTAACTTCTTTGATTTCGTGAATAGAGTAAAATAGCACAATGTCAAAGACGTCCCAGCAACAAAACTATTGATTTCCCCATGATAGATTATAACCAACCTTCATTCCCAACGCTTAGAATACATTTTAATAATATTCTCAACAAGAGCAATTAAATGTTGAATTTAAGTTCAGTGAACAGCAGTTCAGGCAAATCAATGCAATATCAACGAACAGACCTTTATTTGCCTAGCTAAATTCGTCATATTCTACCTGGAAACACAGAATATTCACCCGCCAAAACGAGGCCACTGCAATACAAATCTGACGCTGTATTATTTATTTGTGTTAGAAAATAAATAAACTACTTTTGTATATATGTTAATAAGGTGTACCACATAACCATTTTTATTGCGAGCACGAAGCCCATCAGTCTCACCTTCAGGGTTGCCACAATACGCACAAGAAAAAAAACAAGTTTTAGTTTTTCCCGTGCGTATTTTGTCTACCCTGAAGATGAGAGTGGAAATAAGGTCTCGAAATATCAGAACAAAAAGAGTGAAATATCTTATTCCAACGTCATTTTCAGACAAGCAGCTGATGCGAGGCTCAAAAATGAAGGGACAAATGAGAACACATCAATCAAGGCCATTAATCTGTGCACCTGGAAATGTACAAGATTCATGATTTTACCGACCCACGAGTGCTATCAATTTTCCCGCACTCGAAAAATGCAGTCAATTTCACAACAAGAAGGACAAAACTGCGCAATTTTTACTCAGTACATTTATTGATCTAGTGCAATTCCAAGTTCCCAAAAAAAAACAAAGTTGATACGTAGTTTAGCCCATAGTAGGAATTCAAATTCTAAGAGATGGCAAAGCTCAAAATAAACTTATTAGAATACAAGTAGTTTGAAAGATTTACCGAAGGGAATACGAGGCTTGAATAACAATAAATAGCAGTAAAGCTGCACTCAAACAATGGAATATATAATTAAACGAATATTGGTTGAGCGTGCGGTGATAAAAATTGTAGAACTCAGGGTTGCGATCTTGATATAAACACCTGCCCTATTATGTGCATACATTTGTAAGTTTAAACATGGCATCGTATAATGTAGAAACGGAAATTAATACAGTAGACCAGTTTCGGTTTGATTCGGAACTTCACGTACCGTCTACCATTTTCCGCGGACAGGTGTTGAATCTAGGCATCTCTGATTCGAAATCTGTTGCTCTAGCAACTAAGCCACCGTGCCGCACGCTAACCAATGTATCTCGTTTAGTATTTCCGTTCACATTGTTATATATATACAGGCTTACATTTGAAATGAAACGCACCGTCTAAAATATTTACTGGAAATAATATAAAGGCAGTGGTTATCGAGTTCCTATTACAAAACTGCTTTTTGTTGATATAACAAAGCTCATTCTAGAAATAGGTGTAAAGGATAAGCTCCATCCAATTAAACATTATTGTTTTATTTATTGGCCCACATGCATGTTATGCTCAGGGCGCTAAGCACATATGGGCGGCCGATTGATAAAAAGAGAATCAAGATTGTTATACGATAAACACAGCTAGCAAATCGATGAATTCTTCCGGAATAGCCGAATACATTGTGAACAATACAGAAAACTTCAACACAAGCAGATTTCCAGGTGCTTTTCCTAGCGAGTATCGATAGATATTCACGTATTGCGGAAGTATTCAATAGCAATATGCTTTCTCCGACTTTAAGCAACAAACGAAATTAGTATATAAATTGAATATAAATTAGGCAATTACTTCTCTGTGTGTGTTTCAGCGTGTGCGTTGTAAGCTTCTAATTTTGGTCTGATGTAAACATTTAATTCATTTTAAATCGCTTTGCTGTTTCAATTGCACAGTATAAAAACCAGATATTTCGGTCGTGTTAAGATATATCGAAAAATGGTACAGCAAAAAATGTTGCATAGATCTGTTTGATAATAAATTTATGCCTCGATAAACAAAGAATTTCTCCATTTACATTTCCACGTCACAAAAATGGTAGAAATTAAAATTATGCATCCTTAAATTATTTTTAATAATTTATTAAATACAAACAGATAGGGATTTTGTGTCCACTGAAATTGAATGCAATTTCACAATATTACCTAAGATGCAACGAAACAACTTGCGACCTAATGCAATGTCAAAATTACTCATTCATCTTTGGCCTACGATTAAAATCCAAGGAAGAATAGTTAATATTTGATACCAAATATTTAATTCGATATTTTATCGAGAGCAATAAATATTATACAAATTTTTCCTCGCGATTTCAAATTTCTTTATCGGTCAAAAAGGCAATATGTAAATCATCAACCAAACAAGCTAGAGACAAACATATCACCTACGACCCGACTAAGGCAAGAAAAAGAAATGGCGGATTCTGATTTTAAAAAACAATAATAGCGATTTCGTGGTAACTTTAAAAATATTGTTTAAGATTAATCTTGCAAGCATGTTTTGTAAAAATGGGTCGCTTATGCGGAAAACCTCAGAATTTATTATTAGTGTGTCATCCAGCCGAGACTTAATTATCCCTTTCTCAGCATTCAAATTTTTTATTTCTGCAGATAATTCTCGTACAAAATTTTCCAGTCCATCATGAGCCATTTTATTTAACTCAACACAAATACTTTATTTTGAATCAATTATTTATGGGAGTTTGCTCGTATAAAGCGCATTCATTTTGTAAAACAAAATACAATATTTATTTTTTTATATTCGCTTCTGCGGTTCGAAGGCTGTTTCTATCATTGTACTGGCTGCTTCATCTTAAAAGATGTACTTTTGCGAGGACTTTTTATTTAAATCATGCCAGCCCTAGATAGGACCCCTGGTACGTTCTCGGTCTCAAAATTGGTTATTGCTATAATCAGCCAAATTTAGAATGTCCAAATAAAATTAAAAGTTTAAAAATATATTATTATTTTTCAATACCTATAATTTTTTCTACAAGGTGGCTTGTTGACCAAGTCAATTGATTGGGTATCGTCGTTTTAAATAAGACACGTTTCACGAAAAATATGATCTTCGAAAAAATTCCATTTTATAGAATAAGGCATCAGGGGCTGAGTTGCCTTCCACGCAGCGAAGTCTATAAACCTTCTTTTTTGTGGTCAATATTTGTCTCGGACTTCGTAAGTATTGTTCAAGTCTGAAAGGAATATTCATTAGCGACGAAATCTACAAAAAAATTTACTTCTCGCCAACTTACTATCGATCATATAATTGCTAGAACAATATTGTTGTATTTTGATTTTTGTGCGACACATTTTATGATTTCTGTTAAACTGCTTTTGTAAAATGTATTTAAATCAATTTTTTCTTTACTATGTCGCACAAAACAAAGCAAAGCTATTATCCCTTCCACGTACTGACGCGTTACTTTCGTCTGTGGTGATCATCAGCCCATGAATAATGTTTATGTCACATGCGCAGATTTGATTTAAACAATTCTCAAACCACCCTTGCAAAAAATATTGCTCATTTGGATAAAATTTATTTCATTGCCCTTTTACAAATTCAGTAAAACTCGAATGTAACAAATCTTTTTGGTAATAATCTCGGTAGGCTTCACTTTCGAGTGCTCTCGTCTAGACTCTAGGTCACTCGGACTTCCTCTTGTCGTCCGGTTGGTTCTGGGTGATCTGTTCTGGAGACCTTGCCAGACGGCGAGTTTGATTGGGGCGATGCAGGTGAGCTAAACCAGGGCTGAAACCTGGCATAAATTTAAAAAGGCAAAAGTTCACTTCATTCTTCCCTTTCGGTACAAATGTAAACCATACAATCGTCACATATCCATCCGTCTGCTTTATTTCATTTGTTCGTTTACACATCTTATACCCTATATTTAGCTGCAAAAGCAAATTCAATTAATAAATCCACATTAAATATGACTCATACTTCAATTTTTTTCATTTTGAATAACAATTAATCTCTTAGATCAAAACTTTACAACGTCAAGTTATGAGCATTGCCAGCAGTCTTAGCTACTTTTGATTAGTTATCCAATAAAGGAAAAACAATGATAATGTGAATGTATCACCTTCAAAACTAGAATTATTTTAAGTGAGATAACTACGCACAGGACAGTATAACTTTACTTAATTTGGTCAACCAATTAATAAGTTTACGATAAAAAATATAAAAGGACAGAGATTCGTTCAAGACAATAAAGCAAACGTAAAATTCAAAAATGAAAATGAAAAATATAATACTCTTGTGTAATTAATCTAATCTGTTCGGAATTAATTGATTGGCATATTTCTGGGCACAAACCCGTAAAGTATTGGGCATGCCAAGAGCAACCTTACAGATGAAGACGACATGTTTATTTTTGGACATTTTGAGCTGTCTGTCCTCATAAGTACCACGCTCATTAGAGTCCACAATTAGACGAAAACAAAAAAAACTGACTCGAAGTCAATGTGAAAAAGTCTTTTATAAAAAAAGTTATATTCCTATTAATTTTTATTTTTATACATATATTTTCTTGAATATCAGACTTTATGAATATGACGGGCCAATTTTTATGTAGTTTTCAAACTAATATGAAAAATATCGCTTCTGTCCATACGTCGTCCACATGGACAACTGCGGATAGCCAATATTACGGATAGAAGATTTCAAAAATGGGTATGCCTTTAGAATTTCAGTATACAAGCAAACGTTAGCGAGATATTTATACAAAAAAAAACAAGAATAAGTGTAAAAAACTAGTTTATTTATCTTTCAAGATATGATAGAATATTTAGAAATAAGTAATCATATAGTACGAGAGTGAAGGCAACCACGAATCATATTCAGTTTGCGGACTTGAGCATTTTTAAATAATCGAATTACACCACAAGACTAGCGCTAATCCCACGTACTAACGCGTTCCTATTGCAAATGGTCACGTAAAAAGTTTTAATATCATTTAATATTATTAAATACTTTTACGTGATTGTTTTTAGTCGTGTTATGATGGTGAATTTGGAAGGTAAAATCGCGTCAGAAATTTCGAGTGCGGGTAATAATGCTAATTAGTTCTACTATTAAAAAGAATGAGATTGGTGCTTATCTCAAAAATAAAAACTTGAAATAAATAATTTATCACGGCTCGTGCATTTTCCGTTTGTAGAATTAAATTACATAAACAAATGTGTCGAAAACTGCGAAAAGAAATGCTTGCTGTTGCAAAGAAATTTTGCAGCCAAACTTATCATTCAAGTAAATTTTAATTGCTACTAATAGGACTGGGGGCAGCGATTTAATTTTTAATGCACTTTAATTTATATTGCAGGTTCATTCTCGTTATATTGCTATAGTGATGTGTCGATGACCACAGAATTAAGAAACGCGTCAGGAAATGTTTCCTTAGTTACTTTTTACTATGCTGTGCAAATATTTTGAGGAATAGAGGTGACTGCCACATCGGTGGAAAAGAAATGGACTGCCTCTTCATATCGTTTAGCTATGAGTCTTAAATACGTCAATAGCTAATAGTAATTAGTCGTCAACGAAGATTAGATCGCACCTCATTTCCATTGGTTAGTATGAACGATGTTGAAGCCTTCGAAAGAAAGGAACGAATACGCACCTAACCTGATCAAAGAAAAAACATATGCGTACTTGGAAATGGAGATCAATCGGATCTTCACGAAACAGAGAGTGCAAAATGACAATCCGCGAACACAAATCTCGGACTTGCAACATATGAGGCTGGCTACCCACAAAATTCAAAAAGATATTTGTCGGCACAAGAACATGTAATACTAGCTGATGCCTCATTGTTTCACGTGTGAGCAAGACATTATTGGGATTTCTATTGAGATTCGTACCTCTAACTGATGTTCCCTATTGTCAATGCCTTTATACAATCAGGTTAATGAATGAGTCCAATTCGTGTAACACGGCGTTGCTCAGGTAGCAGTTTATTTTTACCAAAATATAGATTTTGTCAAACGTTATATATATATATGTTTACGTTTGTGGGTATGATGAAAAATTTGACAATGTTTCTGACATCGAATGAAAAGTAGATTTACAAACTTATACGTGGAAATTGAACAGATTTAACACTTTATATGGTTTGGCCATATTAGTCCGAATCGATAATTAGTAAGAGGACTGAGGCGGATCTATTCATAATTTTATTCTTGGCGGATAGATATAAGTTTGAAGTATGCTTATGCTTAGTGATTGTGATAGGACCACAATTTTATTTGAAATGATAAAAGTTACCAGTCGCAATATATATCATTGCCGATTAAACATGAACTAACTGATTTTCAATCTCAGTTTCGCTGACGTATCGTTTTGAAGTGCAACTGCTTTCAGTACAAATTTCGTTTGTAAACACCATTTTTTTGTCAAAAACCTCAAAATACCTGTCTTCTAAAGTAAGATAACGTGAAGTTTATTGATTAACATGGTTTGCAAATTTTTTTTGCGAAATACATTAACGCTTTACGAAAGTGTTGATTATGAGAAACTTAACATGCATGACGCTAGCAAGCTGTTTTGTTTATAACCCCGGGGACAGATCATGCTTATTCGAGGTCATTTGCATAAATGTAAGAAGAAAACATTTGTTCACTTCACCTGTGAGGCACTATTTTGTATTCTAGGTTGGGTTGCAAGTTGGTTGATATTACTTGAAGGTGCGTACTGCAACCGGGCCGATTTATGCAAATGCCCTTTTGCACACACATGGATAAATTATTATTGCACTGACGAAAATCTAAATGCCGATAATACAATCTTTTTTTACTAAATACCTATTACAAACACATTTAGTACAAATTCCAATTATAAATATGACCCGCGACTGTACACTCAACACAAACTCAAGAGCGCCAATACATGTAGGCAAGCACGAGGGCAGGCAAGCTCTTAAAATCTGCGACCGAATACACGTATGCATGCTGGAAATCACAATTCCACGCACAACACACATACACATACATACACTCACACACATTCACGCGTATACACAAGTTGAATTAAGAATAATGGGCATTTTAACTTAGGGATTGCTTAAACTTAAAGTAATTACATTTTCCAAAAAATGCTAAGTGGTTACCATATGCGATATAACGTCGCAGAACCTCAGTTTCCATAAGAAATGCAGCAACGATTTGTTGAAAGAAGTCTGACCTACCATTGAGGAGATAACCAAAGTACACACCTATTGGCAATCAATCGATTCAATCTGAAATTCATAAGAACACTTTCCATAAAAGTATTTAAAATTTATTGACAGTTTGTGCCTGAATAATAACCCTTTTTAACTACAGGAATCAATGTAGCAGATATTGACATAATTTATTAAATTTGAGTCTGCTGAAGTTGCGGAATAAGTTTACACCCAACGAGCAGGACCGGAAATGATACGCGAAATATTGATATTAAAACAATGGCAGGTTCGAAATAAAGTGAATGCCACTAAGAATAAGTTATGGGAATACCGAAGTATTAAATGCGGTCATTATCGTTTTAAAATGTAGAGATTAGTTTGTAAACAAGCAATAATTGAATTTTACCTATTCGCAAGCAAATTACCAGTTAAACGGAAGAACAAACCAATTATATCAGCTTAGTCAAATTTACCTGAGAAACAAAAATTTAGAACATTTTATTTAAAAATTAAAGTTTTATTTTCTTGGACCTCGCCTTCAACGTTAACGGGAAAAATTAAGTTGTTGCAGTTTAAGTCATATTTAGCCAAAGGACTGTTTTTGGACAGCAGGAAAAAGGTAAACTCGCATAGAAGTATGTGTTTAATGCCCATTGATTGCTCATCCGTTCGATCTGAAATTAGGCTTTAAAGTCATTATATAGTTGTTAAAGTAATGCGAAGAGAACAAAACGTACCGCATTCTATATTAGTCTTACGATATAATCGTAGGTACGGAGCGCAGTACCTGCTCCTACTGATGAGTAGCAAACAAGCACGACACCCCTGTGAAAATTGACTTACATTCATTGGTCTTGCTGATTTCGTCATGTCATAGTGCGTTCTTCATGAACTAAATTGTTGCTAGGACTGCAGTGCATGGTACATAACTGCCTGTATAAGCTGGATAATCGCAACAATGAAACTATAAAAGTAATCGGAGTAAAATTTAGTTAGGTCTGCCAGTTGAAGTATTGATTCAGTTTTGGTAGTGCAGATAGACAGATTGACTGTCAGGCTAAATCAGTCTATTGTAATTCAAATGTCTAGTTGACTGAGTCACAGACTGGTTAATTATTTTCTTGTTCAATTTATCAGCTTCATTTAAACGCCCGCTGTTCAATTATTTGTCTTTATAGCTTTTGCTATGTGTATATATTTTGTATGCCTATTGATTGGACGCACATAAAAACTATTTCGCCATATTTTCTGGGAGCTAGTGCGTTACTGTACCTTTGTTTTTTATGTTGAACGCCCAAGGTGTAAGCGGTATAAATGTTTATTAAATTGCATTATTTGAACTATGTGCATTTGTTATATAATATATTGACTTTTACTACACCAATTCTTCCATTATAATCTAACTTACGGAGAAAGAAGAATTCGAATAAAAAACTATTTGTAATTTTATAGTGTGAATTTGTGGCTTACATAATAAAATTTGAATTTTTGTTGCACCGTTTTTTAATTAATTTGTGAAAAAGTATATGATGAAGCCATATAAGCCGACAAAGTTCTATACATAATCAGTTTCAAATCATGTTATCCAAGCATGACTCTTTTGGGTAGTCGTTCCAAGCCAGAATGATCAGCTGCGAGCACGCCTACAGTAAATAAAAGGAACTATGAGCACGAGTTGGCTATAGGATGAAGGAACAACTTGCGGTGATATTAACAAGCGCTGAACACTAAAATGTGGGCCCTTCCGCGACCAGGTCTGCTTTCCGTTGGCGAATTAAATGAAAGCGACCTCGATTAACGCTGTAGAGGCCGAATTATTAGGAGCTATTGAGCAGTGAGAAAACCATGATTGTGCTCGACACACTAGAATAAGATAAATCCAGTCATTTAATCCAGATGTGTGGGTGTGAATTGCAAAAAAGGCTGCATGGCCTAGGCGCTTCGTTGCGGAATTGAAAGATGGAAGAAAATTATTTGCTTTCTTTGAAATAGGTTTTATGGAAAATAATAATCCGATTTGCTTTGAATTGATTTGCATAAATATATTGCATATATATTAGTTCTCCGTCACAAAGAGTATCTAACTGTTATATATTTATTTGATTGATATCATGATTACCATGAAATGTGATAGCAGATTTCGATAAAAGCCGGAGTGTATGGATTTGCTGGAGTAACAGGCGTTCAGAGGTAGTTGTACTTCTCAATTTTGGTCAACTTTAGCATACATTGAAATCCATCGTTTCGGCACTATGTACAGACTCGGCAACCGTAATGTTTATACCATGTACCTTTTCGGTACTGGTATCGGGTACTGATACAATAGTTATAGCATTGTTCATTAAATACTCGGTATATATATATATATATATATATATATATATATATATATATATATATATATATAATGTATAATGAGTTAGTTTTGAAGTCGCATTGCCAAATACGTTATATGAAGTTAACTTCACTACTGCAGGATTACACATTCGTATAGGAGATTGTACCGTCATATTTCCCCACATTCCTAACGAAAATATATAATGGGTTAAGGGCGTTACATCGGCTCCTACTGATGAGTCGCTAGTAAGCACGAAATGAATGTGCACGAGATTATACTTTCCGTTCATACTGTCTTTGATTTATCCTTCTGGTCATATTTGAACTAATTTGTTACTGATTGCGCAACACCTAAAACAAAATTTTATATACTTTAGTTCTCCGTCACAAACAGTATCTAACTATTCATTTGATGATGATTTTAAAACAATGTTATATTATAGACTTTAAATCATATTAATAAAGCCGTTACCTGGTCCTTCCTTCACTATTGGGAGAGAGGCCGGCTTCTAGTCCAATTAGGTAGACGGGAACTGACCTGTAGTGTTGAAAATAGACTATGAAGGCGTATCGGCTATAGGATGATGGAGCAGTTCGTGGTGGTTGTCAACAAGCGTTGACCAATACACTAGTACCAAAATGAGTTGTCACCAGTTGTTTTACCTCGATATCGGTGTAACGATTGACAGTGTACATATTTCAGACACTAATCACTTATAAGAGTATGCCCAGAAATATTTCGGTAGGCATTGTAACTATTATGTTAGGTATATTGTAGCCATTATTTTAATCTAAATTTTGACACGCCAAATTGTACGAATTTTATTGGAGTGTACTTGTAACAATTCAGGTTAGTTACAGAGAAAGTTGTATATTGGTCCCAGCATTCTAGGCAAATCAGTCTAATAGAGCAAAGCTTCATTCATAATCAGCAACCTAGTCGTAGTTGTTGATAAGCAAAGTAATTATCAAGCGTCATGACCCGTGTTCGGACTCAACTTTTATTTGTGGCTACAAATACGGACGAAATCAAAGTCAAATAGGTAGATTGACATTCAAACCAATAACTTATTAAGTAATAGTATTATGGTCGTCGGCATAATCCAATTAGTTTCTAACTGAAATTCTAAATAGGTAGTATTGCACATCTGGGGCAGTAAAAAAGGCGAGCAAGAAAAACCAGCATAAAAATAATCTGACACTTAAAATTTAATAAATTGTAAAACAGCAAGTTACAGTAACAAAAAGAATATAAATAAGAGGAAGAAACAAATATGATTATAATTGAACCTTTTATAGTGAAACGATAAAGCATATACAGGGCAACACCTTGAAAATTTGTGCAGGACGTTTTTTTTCGGTGCAAGTTGCACTATTTAAGAAAATGAGACAGCCCCGTAGACTTTAGGGAACAGATGCTTATTTAAATAGGAACACTTATTTTGTGTTATGGGCTATTCAGGAATTAACCGTCGTTCGTATAAATCACCCGTCATTAAATCTTAGTCTGAAGAAAAATCAATCGACAAGACAATAGGTTTAATCTCAGAAACATATTCATAAGGAAGTAGACTGGGTCATGAGCGAGTCTTGATGTTTATATATAGTAAGAAAATTACCAAATGAAATAGATCTGCTCATGCACTCAGTTTTGACTGTGCCGGTTATAATCGGGATATAATAACGATCAAACCGAATCTATATGTTTAAGAGCCAAAGAGTCAAATCAAAATTACATTAGACACCGTGTGAACAATTTGTAGAGTTAAAAAATAAATGGTTGTGAGTGAAAACCACGTACGACATGTTTGCTAAAATGAAGAAGTTGATCAATGAAAAGAAAAAATTGTCTAATGGATGGATTACATTTTCTTTCTTTATGATGTAAATTGAAAATCTGATAAAAAACAGGAATAAGCAACACAATTTATAAAAGACCGTTTTGCGCCAGATCGAAACTAGGCTGCAATATCTAGCACTATGTAAAATGAATTTATAAAAGCAACCGAGAGTAGTTTGTATTAATTTCATACATTATACATTGACAATGAATAGGCAAAAACGCGCATGCAGAAGAAAAAATACACGTACAATCGATTGGTTTATATTTAACTTGCCCAAAAATGTATTTTGTCCAGAAATCTGTGTCGAAATTGTTTCGCAACTGACTGCTTCAGCAATACGCATCTCTAATTAAAATCTTACTTTTAAGTACACCTAGAAATCGACCTAATTTGTAGCGTGAATTATGCAAAACTCTAAGTTCGGCTGATGCAGAATTGTTTAGTTTATGCCAAAAAAACATATTACAATAATCTTGAACAATACCTTTATACATATGTAGAAAAAGAGAAGGAACATTATCGTTGGTTTAATTATTTGTGTTCCTTTATGGTTGTTTGCATTATACTGCTGATGCTACAACGCCATTAAGGAATTTCTTACCAGGCAATCCAATGAGGATAGTTTAGACTAACACAGTATCACCTTCCTACTAGGAATGTGTGACCTAGGTACCATTTGCATCACACACTTAAAATTAATTTTTTTCCGCAGTAAAACAGAACTTCATTACACTGGTGCAAGGTTATATAATTTATAATGTGAACATTTTATTTGTATACGCTTTTGTATACAATGCTTTTGACTGTAAACAAATAATCAACAGGAAATCGGACACACAAGCACAGTCACAGAATCTAAGATGGCTGTGTACATTACGCTAACATACATTCAATCACACCTTTCATTTGGCTCCTCGCCCTAATCTGTGAGATCACCCTCAATTACGTCATTTCACATGGAAAGTATAAGAACTGTCTAACGCGTGCACAAGTTAATTAAAAATATAGTCTCTGCAATTATAAATAGTTGCCTGTAAGCAGCAGTTATAAACAGACACGTATACACGACGCTCACATATCCAGTGAAATGTCAGTTGACTATTTCGAGACTGCCCTGTCAGAATTATAAATGAAACAGTGAAATTAAATAAAATACTTGCTATATTCATTTGTTACTTAGACTTGAGAAAATTTGTAGTTCAAAGGAGGATACTGACAAGAGTACACGAAATATTGTTAATGGACGGATAAACTAGAATCAATCCCGTGTAAGTCACAACACAGATCAGGAAATTAGTACCATTATGCATAGAACCAACTGAGTTCTAATCTAGAGTTAGCATAAAAGGTACTACGGTAGTAAAAAACTTTAGGTCCACTATAAACCCAATATCCTTCAAAAGGAACAAAATACGCCTAGGTGTGTAAATCCTGGAAAGTATCCAAAAATATCACTTAATAATATTATTTAGTCGGTAATGTAAATATTATATTGTTTTCATAATAAGAGAATGAAAATACTAGGTAAATTTTGAAGTATTCTTACCTGCGATGCTTTGCTCGGCGGAGGACATTTTATTAACGAGTCTCTCTTCTAAATCTGTCGCCTGAAGTCTTGATAAAAGCACATAATAATCAGCCACCTGGAACAGAACAAAAAGCAGAGAGAAATGAAAAGTAAAGAGAGTTGGAGCATTTTTTATGTACATTAATGGATTTACTTATTGTTTTATATTTGAAATGCTCCATTATTCTGTTGTTTGAGATTTTTGTCGATAAAAGATATTTGATGCATATTTAACTTTTAGAAAAGTTTCTTTCTGCAGAATGTCATTATAAAAAAGGTAGTGTTTAAATATGTTTAATAGAATTAAATTATATTGAAGGATTTATCAAAACAAATATGGAATATAAGAAAACGAAAAATCCATAAAGCCATACCCAACCAAAGGGAAGTAAATGTAAATTTATATTTCAAAATATTTGCATCGTCCGAAATATTTGCTTGACGAATTAAAAAAGTCAGAGACTATTCGGTTACCTAATATAAATCTGGTCTTTGCTATACTAAAAAACGAAATTTGTATATTAATTTAAATCATAAGCTTCCAGCTGTCAAACAGTTTAATTCCTTTAATTTTAACTATCCATTAACTAATATGAGTGCTATGTAATTTGAACTGGCCAATTAACACAGAAGCAAATTCGAAAGAATTTTAAACAAAACATAGCTGCTAAGAAGGAGATCATTTTCACAAAATCTGAACACAGTTTTTATAAAATTCTTACCGGAAACCAAACGTTTTTCAAAGTAAGTATGTTACTAGGTTCGCAATACCTAATACATACTTGCAAAGTAAGTATGTTACTAGATTCGCAACACCTAATGCATACTTTTATATATATTAGTTCTCCGCAACAAACAGTATTTAACTGTTTTTCAAAGTAACAAACAAAATGGAGTTACATTCTACGGAAGCTGCGAGTTTTAATATCATATATCTGCAGCCTATACTAAATGAAGTTTTTGTTCGATCTATAATTCCATGTAGACACCCACGACTTGTCATTGTAGAACAGACACGAAACTACTTGGAGAGGTTATGTTTAATTAAATTTTAATTTATATTATTTTATTGTCAGTGGAAATAAATATTGCATACAATGAGAGGTGGATGAGTTGAAAGACCCTAAAGCGAATGCACTCTGGTTCAAGTTCCTACCAAGGAAATTCTGGAGGGAATTTGATAAGTGATAAATTCAGTCGAAAGTTAAGTAAGTAAATTAGATTTAATATATTTTGCAATTTTTAGTTTATAATGACAAAACAAATACAGATACATTTAAAACCTTGCTATTATAATTTATGTCAGTATTACTTCCGAAAGTGGCATAATGCCTGCTCTATAATTACAGGTTAGAGATGAACAATTGGAACTTGACCTCGAAAGCATTGCCTAGTAAGATTCACCTGAAGGAGAGTTTGGCCACTAAGGCGTAAGTTGGCACATAACGACAAATTGCATTAAGTGCGAGACCGGCGTGATATTGAAGATTCATTTCGGTATTATGAAGGAAATGTGCTTTGGTTTGAGGCACGGCCACGGCGATTTTGGCAAGTACTTGATGAGTGTCCAATAATGAGGTCACCGGTCTGCATGATGAATCGAATTTGCCATCTTATGTAATATTTATTTTATACGGATAAAAGATATATGGCATAAGACTACCATGATACTTTTTTTGAACTTTGGCAAGTGCTATTCACAGCTTAAATATTTAAGTTTTGTTTAACTGGAATATCTTTTTATTTAGCATTGTGTGACAAAGTATGTAGTAAGCTTGAGGCATGGTAACATTTTCCACCTATCAACTACACAGAAAATATTAATTAATTTGGAAAACAGATTTTGTTTCCTCTGACGCTGGCATGTCCACCTGGAGCACCTTAATATAACGTCAAATATGGTGCTCATAGTTTCAAAGGTAAGCGAGGAACTTGAAGTTATAAAAATAGGAATTTTAAAATGATATCAATTAACACCCGCTTCGCCTAAACTGACCTGTTCAGCTGTAACTGGACCCGTGGCATCATGATCAATAGTACACTCAGGTAGGTCGTTGGCATTGAACACCGTAGTGCTTCTAACAGATTTGTTATCTTCGGCACGATTGCTAACCAGCGGCGTATTGACTGTGACGTTGCTTCGATTAGAACTCGTCTGTTCACCACGTTCATCGCCAGGCTTATAGTTTTTCGCGCGTAAGTGCGGCTGCTTAACTCCACAACTTGATGGCAAATTAAGTCGGGATAAATCACGCATTTGTCGCACCAGTTCATGGGCGAGTGCACGTTCAGCGAACTAACATTTAGTACGAGACGATAGAAAAATTGAAACAATATTTCAACATTTAAACAATCATCGATGGCATGGCCTGTGGTAACAATTATTTAAATCAAGTTTACGAGCTTGAACTAAACTCAAATTCCATCGAACAACATAGCAACAGCCGACATTTTCAGTTATGTACAATGTATGCGAGACTACTAGAGAAGAGAGTCGCATATCTAATTGAAGTCATATATATATATATTTATGCATTGGTATTGATTTTCGCTAGTCAGTTTTCCGTGGAGCCTGTTAATGATCATGGAAGGTTGAAATACGTCAGTACGTGTGACTGACAGTTATTTTGCTATGTTGTTCGATATCTGGTGAAATTCAATGGGATTGTTGTTTACTTTAAGCTCGCAAACTTGATTTAAAGGAAATTTAAATATTCTTGACAGTAGACGTCCAACCTTGATGTGTTGATGCATAGAATGCGAAGTGCTGAATAACATATTCATATTGTATGGAATAAAAAGACCATGGCAAATTCAGGATGAAGAATCGGCATACTCCCACTGACGCACGAGTTTCTGCGTACTAGGTAGACATCATAATTATTTTACAGAGTGCCAAAAAACCCACTACGATATGCTCGGTCCATTTCTTCACAAATTAATTACCCGACAATTTTTTTGGTTTGTCGCTAGCTATAAAATCGAATTACCATTAAGCACAAATTACCTGTGTGGATTGTATTACAACTTATTGTAATGCCGGCTTCAAAATATGCTAGAAGTTTGGTATACGGACTCTGTAACTATGGTCGAATAAATTTAATCAATATGATCAATTAAAATTTATATGAATATTTTGATGACGCGCAGAAAAATAATGACATTTTTGTCGAAAGGGAAGTGATCTATACAACAAAAGTTTTATCGAGTCCTGAAAAACAATTTTTGTCGTCTTTACTGTTTTAAATTATTAACAACCTGCTGTATATTTTAAATATAATTTGTAATAATAAATTTTCGGTTTTGAAATCACCAATCCAATTTTATTCAGGGTCACAACCTGGCAAAACTCGCTTTAATCGCACATTCAGGCGTATTTCAACTTTAAATTGTCACCATCATGGCTCTTCGTTGGACTTTCTAAAGCATCATAATTTGTAAATGATGAAGACCCTGATAAATCACCTTGCTACCTGGTTTTCTTGAAAACCACCGAAGAATACAGTTTAATATTTTACTTTTGTGCACGGTGCAACAAATATTGCCAATCGGTAGTTTCCAGGTCAAATAATTTACGAAATTTCAATTTGCTACTAATAGTAAGGCAATTGAATTGTAGTAATGCCAATCGGCAATATTTGATATTGATATGAAACAAATTGATTGTAAAAGTAGGTTTACACGGCGAAATTGAAAAGGCCTTTGTCTGCCATATAAAATTTTTAGGAAACAAATTTTCTTCCTGATGTAATAGAATTCTAATCGAGAGCATTAGAATTATTCAAATCATGTAAAGCAACAGTTCAGAAGCTGAAACACACATGCGTAAATAATCGAACATACGTTACGTGCGTCGTAATAATAGTTAGTTTAATCAAGGTAGTGATCTTGATATAAACACCTGACCCATAATGTTCATCCATATGCCAGTCCATCCCCTCCTCAACGTGGTACGACGGTGTCAACCATGTCTCGATGGCCGATCGTACATGGGCTAACGGGGCTATGGCGGTGGTGTCACCAGGGCGTGGTGGATTTCCGACCGGCAATCGGATCTCCTATAAAATACCACATGAGCCCGACGACGGCACCATGACTCGGCGTGTGTTCCCCGCCACAAAAGGGTTCAACAGCCACAGGATTACATGGACTCCTGGACAGTACCCCGTACTTCCGAATGGCGAATGAGCTCTCAACAGCCACCGGCAACCATGCAACTTACTGCTGCCTTGCAGACTGCGCTTGGATGTGCAAAGGCTAGAGGTGCGTCCTCGATCAAAAAGCCGAGTGGTGAGGGGACACCACTTGTACCAAATTCCCAAGAAACTCCATGAAATGTCACATGGAGCCGGCTTATCCTCCAAAAGGAGTCAGCCGCAGTAAAGTAAGTAAGTATAAACTAAACATTTGATAGCGAAGAAAAAGCGTTTCATCCAGTATACAGGTTTCGTCCTTATAGCGAACTCATCATGTACTGTCCAGAATTTGCCACGGACATGGCTCAAACCTAGACACATCTACATAGGAATCTATTACTCTAATCACTTCGCCATCTTGCCACGCACTAAACACTATTTTTCGTTATATAATAACTGTCAGTGGCAAACTCTTGACAGTACGTGATTAGTTCTCAAAAAAGGACGAAACCGTTCAAAATGATGAAATGTCTTTTCTACACTATATAATTCTTAGTTAATACTGACATACGTAAGTAACTAATAAGTTGGGGGCTCATAACAAGATCACAACGTTGATGAAAGTAATCGGTATCACCGTTCTTGCAACCAATGTTCGTTAAATTATATCAATGTTCATTGTAATTATAAGTTTGACTCCGGTCGCATCAAGGTTATTTGCTTCGATTATCCTACGTCGTCTTAGCACTTCACGCGAATCACATACAAGGGAAGAACAGGCCGGATTCCGCGCAGGACGAGGTTGTATAGATAATATTTTTACATTAAGGCAAGTTCTCGAACAGAGACATTTATATCACCGTCCCACAATAGTCGTCTTTCTAGAATTCAAGGGTGCATTTGATTCGGTGGATCGCAATGTTTTATTCCATATCTTGTCGAAAAGCGGTGTGCCCAATAAATTTGTTAATACTATACGAGCTCTCTACACAAATACTTCTGGTCGCGTTAAGGTTTACAACGAATTAACGCATAACTTTACAACCAGCAGTGGTCTTCGTCAAGGTTGTCCACTTTCCCCATTTTTGTTTAATTTTGTAATCGATGCTATTATGAATAGCACTCTCCCACACATTCACGACGCTGGAGTTGAAGTTCTCCCGGGAGATAAACTAGTCGATATTGACTATGCCGACGATATTGTACTATAATTCGATAATCAGCATGCTGCCCAGACCACCTTAAATAGATTAACAGACGTTGTTCCGTCTTTCGGAAAATTCTGGACATAGCTCCCAATAAGGTCGAAACAGGATGCATTGTCTGTTCAACGCTATAAAATACTTAGTTTATACGAACAAATGTATGTACAAAACGGGTCAGGTATTTATATCAAGTAGTCACAATTTACAACTTAATACTTATTTCAATGATAATGTGCATATGGATTTCTCTGCAAGTACAGGATGTGCGTGTGTAACTTCGCGCTTCTGTTTCTGCTTCCGGGTCATTATTCTTTCATGTTAACACGCAGTCAAACATAATCCTTTAAAAAAATCACTTTAATATAAACCGAGTGGTTCAGTATATATGAAATCTTGCGAAATCGGCCTTTTCGTATTTGCGGTAATAACATTATTTTATGATAAAACTACACTTTAATAAACCAAGTAATATTCAAGTTTTCTCAATAAAATACAAAAATAGTTGAACTCAAATTATGCATGACTAATGGAAATGTTTAGTTAATTGTATGCAATTAATAACTTACTGCCTCCAAGTGATTATCCAGAAGAAATGAAGCTGCCATTAGGAATGGAGTGCGCAAGTGGTTACTACCAATGTATGAAATGACTGAAATTAAAAAAAAATGATATCAACATCACATATAAATTATCAATTATCTCAGTGTCTATTGCAATTCTAAAACGGGTAAAAACTGCATTTATTGATGATACAAGCTTGTTTCTTTCAAGTGCAGCATGATCAAAATGAAAATGTAACAATTGTTACAATGCATACCATTTGGCTGTAAATTAAATTGTTGTGCCAAAGAAATTTGAGTTTGTTTATATTGCACACGATGTGACAATGCCACTTTAAGCCTTATCCTTCGTTGGAATGTTGTAATGACATTTTTTTATACAAAAGGAATAGATAGCAATTGTCATTGTACTAATTAGAAAAATCGAGTTATTAGTGCATTTTGCAGAGTAAATCTTAAATAGTTGTGTATTTTGTGTTGCTTTAAATCAAGTTTGCGAGCTTGAAGTAAACACCAAACCCATTGTATTTAACCAGTCGTCGAACAACATAACAAAACTACCGCCAGCCGCAACGCACTGACGCGTTTCGACCTTCCATGATCATCATCACAGTACGATGGCAAACTGACTATCGAGGGTCAAACCGCATTGAATATATATGGAAATCAAATTTAGATATGCGGCTCTCACCTCTAGCAGTGTTGCATACATTGAACTTGACTGGAAATGTCGGCTGCACAATTTCTATGCAATCACGAACATTAACTGTTTGCAGCTTTCGCCACATATACATGTATAGGCAATACAATTTAAACAATAATTGATTGCGCGGGTGGTGGTAACAGTTCTGTAAATCAAGTTTGCGTGCTTGAAGTAAACACCAATCCCATTGTATTTAACCAGTCATCGAATAACATAACAAAACTACCGCCAGCTGCAACGCACTGACGCGTTTCGACCTTCCATGATCATCATCAGAGTACGACGGCAAACTGACTATCGAAGATCAAACCACATTGAATATATATGGAAATGAAATTTATGCAAGACTGCTAGAGATGAGAGCCACATATCTAAATTTCATTTCCATATATATTCAATGTGGTTTGATCCTCGATACTCAGTTTGCCGTCGTACTCTGATGATGATCATGGAAGGTCGAAACGCGTCAGTGCGTTGCGGCTGGCGGTAGTTTTGTTATGTTGTTCGAAGACTGATTAAATAAAATGGGGTTGGTGTTTACTTCAAGCTTACAAACTTGATTTAATGCATTTTTACCACCACCTGCGCAATCAATTATTGTTAAATTGTATTTTGTGTTGTTGACTTTCCGCGGTTTTTGGTTTACTATATAAACAATTTTTAGTTTATACTGACATATGCATATAACTAATGGATAAAGTGCTCAAAACAAGATCGCAAACATGATTAAAGTAATTTTTATCACCGTCCGCGCCACCAATGTTCATTTAATTATATAAATGTTCATTTCAATACCACTTCCCTACGTAGTGTGGTGTCAGTTTACTAATGACAGATTTGGGATGGTTAGTTGGAACTTTGTGTCTAAACGGATGCCATATTAGCTTCAACTAAAAGAATAAAAGACTATCCAAGTTACATTAGTTATTATATAAATGAAAGTTGTGTGAAGTATGTGGTAGGGTGGCTCAGTGGTTAGAGCACCAGATTCCGAAGCAGACTTGCCCAGGTTCGAGCCCTGTCCGCGGCAAATTCTAGCCAGTTCGTGATGCGTCTCCAACAAGGACAAAACCGTTCTACTGGATGAATTGCATTTTTGTGCACTATGCAATTCTTTGTTTATACTGACATATTTGTAAGAATCTAATGTGTCAGGTGCTTATATCAAGATCGCAAACTTGATTATAGTAGTTTCTATTATATATTGTTTAGTAACATCCGTCTTTTATATGAAATATGGCTCAAATAGAGTAAATGCTTTATGACAATGAGAGAAGCACAAGATTTGTCCAAATTGTAAAACGCCTCAATAAAAATTCAACAAAATGTTATAAATTAGTTATATATCTCAAATTTATCTAAAATTCTCCAGACAAAAATTTATACATTATTGCAAATGCTGAATTTGAAGATGATTTTTGGTATTAAGTCACTGTCAATATTTACATATATAATAACATTTTTATACGAGGAAAAAAGCAGCTATGAGATCATGTTAATCTTTTGGCATGTTTCAGACCAAAAACAGTCAATTATTTAAATCAAGTTTGCAATCCTGATTTAAATACCAGTCCCATTATTAGCTTACCTTTGTCAGTGTAAACTAAGCATTGACAAATTTAGAAATAGTAATTCATCCACTAGAACGTTATCGTCCTAGGTTGGAACTCTTAACATACTGTCCAGAATTTGCTGCGGACAGAACCCAATTGGGAAGAAATCGGTCTACAATGATTAGCTTATAGTGACAAATAAATGTTTATAGTGGTACTGGTAAATTATTTTTATCATTGCACACGCAACCAGTTTTCGTTTAAAGAACAATCGACACAAGTGGACTGAGTCGCAAAACTTTAATAACAATATTCGATATAAACTTGGCAAATGTGAGCGTAATTCTTTTGTGGAAAAAAAGTTAAATTTTCACCAAATTTTTATTCTGACAAAAATATTCGGTTATATAGACAGACAATTTGTATAAAGTGTAGGATATGAATACTTAAGCGTTTGCTCATATCATTCGATTACAAAAAAATATTTGGATCCAATTGCTTATGCATTAATATAAACAAGCTGAAAAACACAATTATATGCACGTACGACGCGACCAAAGGTAACATGATCAGACACACGCACAAACAGACAAACAAATGCCAAATTAACTCGTTTATGTTAAATTTATGCACAGATTGAATTTTGAAATAGACCGTTCTACGAAGAATATCACAACTAACACGTTTGGATATTTAAATTATCGGTTGTTTTTCGGTGTCAATGCATATTAAATACAAAAAACGGCAAATAATCACAAAGTTTAAATAGATTTACTGTACCTTCGTTAATATTTGGCAGTCCGTATTGATTTGATACTGATTGCTGTGGAGTTCTTTGCTCTGATGGTGTCTTCTCCTCGACAATTTGCACAGAATCTGCAATGTCGCTCACCCTTTTCTCAGTTAAAACGCCAGGGATATTGTTTGCTGATTAGGAAAATTTCAAGCAAATAATACAATGAAACCGTTAAATAATCCTGTATAGAAGTAATACCGTATATGTTCCCCAGTTCTACGCATTAGTGCCGAAATTTTTACGGTGTTCAAATTGTAAAGACAAAAACAGTATGACTATTTAGAATTAAATGATAAAATTTATCAAAAAAATAAAGATCAATTTCACAATGTAATTGAATATGGTCACTATTTAACTGTGAATTGCATGCAATAACCGCGCCAATTAGCAAAGCGATAAAGTTGTATGGCTCCAGACAAAATTAAGGTGGCGTTCTTGATAAAAACACGTCCCATTATTTGCATACATTTGTCAGTATAAACTAAGCATTGAATAATGTATAAAAGGCAGTTCATCAAGCGGATAGGTTTCGTCCTTATTGAGAACTCATCACGAATTTTACTGAATTTTCCGCGGACAGGGAGCGAACCTGGGCATGTCCGCATCAGAATCTGGTGCCCTAACCACTGAGCCATCCTGCCGCACACTATAATACACAAATTTTCAGTTATACACTAACTGATATTTCTTGGTCAGCCTTTCCTTTAGTTGTAACCAATATAGCACAAATTTTAATTTAAAGTTCCAACTAACCAGCCCAATCTGTCTCTATAGAACGGGCACTATGCTATCTGAAAATGTGGGATAAAATTGAAACTTTGTATAATTAAATGAACATTGGTTTTGCGGGCGGTGAAAACAATTAATTAAATATACAAATGTAAATATAAGTATATAGTTGAAAATTGAATTTAGTATGCGGTAGGAAGGCTCAGTGGTTAGAGCAACAGATTCTGAAGCAGGCGTGCCCAGGTTCGTGTCCTATTCGCGGCAAATTCCGGACCGTACCTGATTAGTTCCCATTATGGACGAAACCGGTCTATTGGTTGAATTGCCTTTGATACCTGCGACAGTGCTTAGCTTATACTGACAGACATATATATTCGAATTAGTTCAATTGTGACCAGAAGAATAAACCAGACAGTATGAACGGAAAGTATAATCTCATGCACATTCGTTTCGTGCTTACAGGCGACTCATCAGTAGGAGCCGGTATTACGCCCTTTACAGACTCGGTATATATATTATATAGTGAGTAAGCGTTAAAGTCCCATTGTCGAGACTTTATATGATTTTTAGCTTCACTACTGCACGTTTAAAAATTAGTCTAGGAAATTGTACTGTCCCATTATCCCACATTCCTCCCCCAAATATATAGTGGTTAAAGAGCGTAATACTGGCTCCTACTGATGAGTAGCCAGTAGGCACGAAACGAATGTGCATGATATTATACACTACGTTTATCCTTTTGGTCCCAACTGAACTAATTTGCTACTAGGTTCGCAACACCTAATACATAAGTGCATAAATATAAATTTTCTGCAAAAAACAGTATCTAACTGTTATATATATTCAAAGTCATGCCAAAACGTTTCAATTCATTATAATTTCCCTATTTCATAAGATGTCTGTTCTACAAAAGCATATTTTGGTGCATTCTTAGATATTTATTTCAAAGTAGATACCACATATGTTCCACCTGAGAGGAAGGCCAAAATCACGTTATTGCATAAAAAATGTTTTGTTTAGTATGTGTTATGTATTGCGCAATGGCAAAATTCATAGACGTTGTTGCAAATGTGCCCAGGTTCAAATCCTTTCCAGGGAAATTTGGAGGCATTATTTGAAGAAATGCAAATAAGGACGAAACCGGAATACTGGATAATTTTTTTCCTGCTTGAGGCAGTCAAAAGTTTATATCGACATATATATGTCTATATATATATATATATATATATATATAGCACTCGACAGATAATATTCAAGTTATTATTAGTTCACCAGGTTACATTGTTTCTTTTTTATAATGAGAGATTAGTGTTGGCTAGTTGGAAATCTACGGCGAAATAAATGTTACATGAGCACCAAATGATGGAAAGGCTACCAAAAACATAATGAGTTATATAACTAGACATTGTGTGTTATGTGCATAAGAGTGGCATTCTGGTTAGAGTGTCTATCTTGAAAGCAAATCCATTACGATTCGAGCTCTGGAGGTGCGAATTATTATCTGGTCTTAAAGTGTTCTCAAAAAGGATAAAACCGATCTAATGAATGAAATTTATTTGCTACCTAAAATGAGGCATATGTATATATATATATATATATATAAGGGAAAATAAATATACAGATTCGACTGAGCACTTCACCGCTTTTATGTTTCAATGCCGTAGTGACATATATTTTTATATCGAACAATTTTCTTCCACATCCACGCTTATGAAACAATGAATTTAAAGCTAATATCAGAAACATTTGATAGATAAACACCAGGCAGATGATTGAATAGAAAAAACAGCGCGAAGCAAAGACAGTGAGAAAGAGAGATATAAGGAGAGTGAGATGAAAATTATACGCTTGATGAATGCTCGTGACGTATTTAAAACAATGTTGGTAGAAAACGAATCATAAGTTTTCTTATACATTTATGGAACGATGTGTGTTGTTTGACCTTTATGCACTCTTCTAAGAAATCTATCTTATATTTCGATTTTGAGTTATATTGCTTTGTAGATCATCTAACAGAACGTGAATGGTATACAACGATGTTTCAGTTGTGAAACATCAAAGCTAGGATTGAAAAAAATATTTTTAAATTCGCATCGCTCAAATGCTAGATTTTGAACAGTAAGTGTATCAAAAACCTATCAAAAATAAAATAAATCTATTTGAAATTTATTGCTAGAATAAATAAGGAATTTGTACTAAAACTAACATGCTTTTGTTGAAATTGAATTCATGCGTCCAACCAATTCATTTGCTTCCGATTCATCAGAGAAACTAGATCGCCCTTTTATGTCGCGTGACATCTTGTCGCTTGGCGTGGCTATGTTTAAATTGTCTATTTTTAAAGACACTGCTGTTCCACCTGATTCTGTTGCCGTATCATCAATTGTAACCGACGCCCTGCACAGTTTCTCGGGTGTGATACTTTGGTGCATGCGAATTAGCAGTTTCTCCACTTTTAGAAAAGCCATCTCCGATAATAGGTTGTTTGAAATGGCCTCGTAAAACATGCCTTAAATAATTTGCATTATAATTGTAATTTTCATGGTTAAACAAAGTTTAAAAAGTGATATGTAATATACAATTGGTACCCAGCAGGTAAATATTAATAAGATTTGTTATTATATATATATATATATATATATATATATATATATATATTATTCAGCAAATATATCAACACACACATGAAATGGACGAAGGTTAATTTACTTGTGAGTATTTAAAGGCAACTCTTGATAAAAATATTTCGCTTTAGCTAAACTACACATAAACATAAATTTAACCGAAAGATGTTCAAAGAAAAAGATGGAGATGTTGAGTTGTATTGCATAAGAGAAATAAATAAAGCAGCTGACGAGCAATTTAGGTAAGTGCTATGACAAATTCAAAATTCCGACCAATCTAGAAAGTTTTATCATCAACTGTTCAAGTGTTATTATTTCAACGCATCAAAAGAGCACGCTTTAACTTGGAGCAGCTTATTGTTCTCTAAATAGATTTATGAGTAATTGCGATATAATAGATATACAAATTCCAGTTAAACGATTCTATGATGCTTTAACAGGAGGATTCATCTTGTTAGAAGTTAACACAATAGGTAACAAAATTATATTCGTAAAGCTAGAAAATATATCAAATTCTCAAAATAATAGACGTAGATGAACTTTGAAATCCTCAAAACGCTTGAATTTTAAGTTTCGTTACACCAGACAAGGGATCGAGAATCGTTATTCTAGCCACTGATGCTCATAACTCATGTATGAGAAAAATTATAGATGATCAGTCAAAGTTCAGACGAGACATTAGACAGAAAGATGACGCGATCAGCATGGAAGCAAAATCAATTTAGTTTGGAGAAAGATAAAAGTACACTTCGCAACACTGATGGTAGATTTTTGAGCAAATTCTGATCTCCTGGATGTAACTCACGAGACGATGCTGATTGGCACGATTCCCGCAATACTATATGGAAAGCCAAAACTACACAAGGCTTAAGCAATTCTTGGACTTTCTCCAATGTTTACAATAATCTCAACGGTGAACTTTCCACATAACCTACTAGCGAAGTTCTTAAGTAAACACTTACAGGCAATGCAAAACATAGTTAAAACATACAAAATTAAAGAGTAGCTCGAATTAACAGACTAGCTAAGTAAAAAATCTTTGACAATAAAATAAATGATTTCAATGAACGAAACATCGTTGTTAACAATCATTCAATTATAAATTACCATGGTGATCCTATGCGAATTAATAAATAATAATCCTCAAATTGGCCCAATTTTCGAGAAAAATATAATAGAACTTATATTGGTCAGCACAGTAAACATTCAGTTTTTATGTAATGGTGACAATTCCCGTCAGTACAAAGATGTTATCATGGAAATTTATACATCATTACTCCTAGAGGTTGTATACATGTATCATCTAGAACAAAACGACCTACAGATTATAATTGAACAGTGTACGCCATGTAGAAGATATATAGACTACCTTTTGTTCGTTAATCCAAAAGCTGTAAAGCTTAGAACCTGTCAAAAAAAGCTCACCCACGTATAAAATTCAAACTAAAGGAAGAGAAGGCGTACAAACATCTTTATCAGATGTCCAACTGTGCGAGAAAATGACGGCAGTCTGAGAATACATTCGTTAAAACAGCAGAATCCAAAATTAGTACAAACGGATCCAGGTAATGAACTTTCCTAACAGAGTAAGGAAGGTATGCACCGTAACAGAGGTCGAAGAGATGTTAGAGCATTGGGCGAAGATCATGCAAATGAGCAGCTATCCGGTTTCATTAACAGCAAGAAGTAACAAATTAGTCTATCTGAAACTACCTTTCGAGGAGGTATTTCAACAGCTTTAAATGACTAGATAAATAGCCTCAATCACGAGAAAATACTTTCCAGATACTACGCTAAACATTATATACAACACACAGAGTGTAATAGTTGTGAAAGCTAATAATAAACTGCTTCATTTCTGCAAATCTCTCACTGTTACGAATTTTAAAAGTATACGCAATAGCAAATATGTAGGATCGAGTATCAAGCAGCTGGTCAATAGAATTCATCCACACCTTACTCAGAAATTGATTTAGATCGCAGTTACAGAATCCAAAAATCAGAATTCTTTGACCATGTACTATAGACAGGCTACCAAGTGAGCACAACTCACTTCTCCATTCTTCAAAGAGCGAGATCCGTAAAAGACTTAAAATTTTAAGAAGCGCTGTATATCATACAGCAAGCACCGTGACGAATGTTCATAATTTTGATCAAAACAATGGAATTTGACCGGCCATAAATAAATGGAGGCAACACGTATATTCAGCAAACACAACAAACTTAATCTGTAAAATCGCCATTAAAAGTACCAATAGTAACATAAAAGGAAACAGAAATAAAATTGGGCAAATTGAACTGGTAATAAGAAGATGCACTGAGAAGCAGGGAATGACCACAGGTTTAGCAAGAAACAGATACTGTACAATTATTACAAAACACGATAGCTTGAACAATGCAGAAATAAAATAAACAAACAAGCAAAAGCGTACTTTTCCCTCCGTCAAGATAGGCAACTAGCTGACACTTAACGAATAGACAGATGTCCCACATGTCGAAAAATGTAACATAAACGTCTCGTAATACAGCAATAAAGGAGACAATAGAAAGTATTGTTTCACTATCGTAAAATCATAAGAAGAGAAAAAATAACAATAAAATTTGTATGAATAACGAAAAAAATAATAATTTAGTCACACAAATTATTAGTGTGATTTATAAGAGAGTACCAAGTTAATGTGGGTATATTTATTTAGAGAAAACACAGAAGTGGATCAAACTAAACGCTATATAACACCATTTTGGCCAAGTCAGCATTAAGGCAAGACACCATATACAGACAAATTTAATAACTCGGCAATTCAAAATCTAAAAATATTTATTATGTAACCTCAGCAAACTTTTATTCCCTCATAGAACTCTCTCCATATTGAAAGAATAAATGATTATTTATCAAATACAAAATCCGTTACTTTCTCATTTTCTCCTAAATTCTCTCCAAAAAATATATTGAAAAGAAAAACAAATTAAAAAATTTAATTGGGGACAGGGTGTGAAATATGCGTGCTTGGACAATAGTTAAGGCTTATTGCCCGAAAATGCTATTTTGGCTTGCGTAAGTCAGGCTGCGTTTGTCTGTTCACCGAGCTTCATATGTGGCTAAATCATTGACGTTAGTAGCCTTTATTAATTCTACTAAAGGTCACGCCCCGCTTGGTTTCAATGATAAGTTGCACAGTTAGAGAAATGAGTAAGCCACATTTGGAGCTGTGTAGATAAAAAAACTGTAGCCTGATTTGTTATGGTAAAAATTGTGTGTTTGGGAACTGAGCGTGAACTGAAAGTTATGCACGCAAATGTTTGGTCTTTCCCTTATTTCATACTTTACCCGTTAAAATTTGTATATTTATATATACATATTTCAGGAGAAAATAAGAAAGAAATGATTTTTGTAGCCGCAAAAATTTATGTTTATCTTTGCACATGGAAAGGGTACTATGGATTTAAACGAGGCTCATCGCTTCAAAGAGTCTTTAATTCAATTATTTAGAAAAGTATTTATAATTCAAGATACAAAGCATGTTTTTTTGTAATTATGCATAAGAAAATTGTTTTCATCAATGTGTTATTTAAAAAATGATCACAAATATCATTGATTACATTTGATTATTGTGTGTGTGTGTGTGTTTTCCTTCCTATAAAATAATTCACTATTTATTACTGAGGAAAACTATGAATATTATTTCAAATAAATAATAAATAAATAAATAAATAAAATTTTCATTCTGGGTTTTCATTTAATTAAGTTAATGTGGACCATTTTGATTTTCCGTTATAACTTTATTTCATAGCAGCAGTCATACTATAGTTGCTGGTTGATAACGTGCTCATTGTCTGTGTGTGTGTGAGTGTGTCAGTTTGCACGTCTGTGTACGAGTAGAGACAATTCGTATTACATTGCAAAGTGATTTTTGAGATCTGATATATTGGATTCGGTTTTGACCGGGCTTTTGCTTCCATGGCTATTTTTGCAACGTATTGTTCATGTGTATTATTCCATCTATCCGGTAACATCGCATTATGTGCAGTTGTTAGAGCTGTTCATACATTTTGTTGTGCAATTTTGGTTACTTGAAATGACCATAGTTATGCCGTTTGCCAAGCTCTTTTTACTTTAGTTTATTGCAAATCTGATCAGATATTTATTGATGCTGGTCATTCGATTAATAAAATGAAAACCAAGATTGGATATAACGGTAAGATATTAAATAGGTCATCTCTAAATAAACTGGCCATAATACACAAAAACATATACTCGATCATATAATGTTTTCTTTCCGAAAAAATCATACTGTCATATTTAAAGGTAACAAACATTTTAAAAATTATTAAAGAACTTAGTCCAATTTTACCCGCAGGAAACCAAACACCTGTATTGCAGCCAGTTTTGTTAGTGCCAAATATATAAAATTGTGTTGAAATCAGATAGGGTGCTAAATAGGTTCTTTTATAAGCGCAGAGGGAATAACCAGAAATTGACCAACAAAATTATTCCGAAATCCTAATTAATTTCAAGTACAATCACCCGTACCGTATGAAAGTCAGTATCTTAAAGACATTAATATTAAGAAGCCTTATATTAAGAGATATAAAACAAAGGAACTTAGAATTTGGCAGACTTCGCGATATATTCAAAGCTAATGGTTACCCTCTTCATTTAATAGATGCAACAATGATGGATGTCGTGAAAAAAAGTAATCCTAATTTGAGGTACATAAAAGCTGATAAGGAGAACGAAGAGCTTAAGGTCATGTTATTACCGGACTCTATATTAAGTAGGAAAGCGAAAGAATTAGCTTTAAAATACAATATAAGGACCGTTTTAAAACAGTCCCTTACACTAGGCACTATACTACCCAACCAAAAAGAAAAGATTGAACCCTTAGAAACATCATGAGTGTAGGAGATCTCTTGCAATGTTTGTAGTCTCAAGTATGTTGGCGAGACCATGCGTCCAATAAAAGTAAGAAGAGGTGAACATAAAACTGCGTGTAATTATGGACATATTGCTAAATCTGATCTTGCTCGTCATTTAGTGGAGACTGGACATACAATCAACTGGGATAAATGCAAATGCATATCAATATATAGTCGTAATAGGGTGACAAGATTGATTAGAGAATCTATCGAAATTAAATCAAGAGATAATACTATGAATGAAACAGCTGTTGAAAAATCGTTAAATTCGATTTATAATATTGTATTAATTAATGGTAGGAAAAGGCGTTAGCACGAATCGGAAACTAAAGATAGCTCCAGTAAGAGATTAAGAACATCGGATTACGATTGTCTTAGTAGTTGGCTCATTATTCAGCTAGCAACTAATCCATTATTAAGAATATTGTCTTTCTAAATTTCATCTCTAACTACTCGTTTGATTTTAAAACTCTTAGTAATTTGAACACTTATTTTTGTGTCTTGCACTCCCACCCTACCTATTGAGATCATTCTTATAATACACAATTTCAAATATTTGGAAGTAATAATTAGTCTGACGCGTGCAAAGGGTAAATTAATGTCTATTGACTGCAGTTTCATTTAGATGTACGTACATGTGTATCAATTATATTTAACTGAATTTATTTAGTTATGTATACATTTACACATGCACATGCGTGGCGTGCGTCTATTTAATGGTATGCAATAACTGTTATTAACAAGTCTATCCTGAGTACAACGTGAGTGGTTTCAATTGAAATTTAACACGTGTATTGGTAATTCTGACTTTTATCACACATGACATGTTTTTATGACGTGTGTTTCTGAATTATTGGTCTCCCCCTACCAGAAAACGAGAGAGCAATCTCAATTACGTCATTTTACATTGATTGTATAAAACAAATAATTAGCGCATGCAAATGGTAAATTCTTATTCGGCCACTCTAGTCTCACTTAGTTAGATGAAAATAACAATTAGGGATGTACACACACGTGACACGTGAATATCTAGTGACAGATCAGTCTGAAGTATAAATAATATGGTTAGAGGAAACAACGCGCTTGCTTTATTAGTTTCATTTGTTAAACTTGTGAGGATGGACCTAATGAAGAAGACTACCGATAACGACAGCCGACATATTCTAAAGAAAGAAAACTACTGGAATAATAAAAGCTGCGTTAGTCAAAACGCAGATCAGGTAATTTTAAACTAATACGCCACCAATTATTTGTTGTCATCGAGGACAACCAATCAAAACTGATTACCCTGCAATAATTATTCAATCACTCGGTCATCAAGTTATAAGCGTGAACGAGAAAGATTTAAATGCTTTTACAATTAACCTGGAAATGCTGAAAAATAAATTAAAAAACATATACAAATCTTGGACAAATCCAATGGCCAATAGAAATTTTCTTCTGATCCTGTTGCATTTGTTTGCAATTCTTCAAAGGATATTTTGTCAAAATGTCATAACAAAGTATTCTCATAAGGAGCAAAATGCTGTACTGTTAAGAGAGTGTAAATAAACGTGATGACACTGAAAAATAGGTTGGCATTAGTACTTTCGAGGTAGTAGATGTAATAATTGTGAAAAAAATCAAGAAAAATAGCTTTATTTGAGATTTCATTCTTTTTTTAACAACATTCCACCGAAAAAAATAAAACGCTTATCCAGTGTGATCTGATTATACAAGAGTTTAAAATTTTTCAAATAGATACCAATGAGCTCAAAGACATATTAATATGTACACAAACGTGCAATCTATGTCTGAAATTAGATATATTCTAAAGTTCAATTTTGTAGCTATGATATACTTCATAAATTCTATCCTAGTGGATGTACATATGCAAAATCCTTTAAAAACGACTGAAAAGCATAATTGACTAGTGCGTACGTTTACAAATTTGTTAAGAGAATCTATTTTTGTTCATTTTAGAAGCAGAGAACCCAGCCGAAATTGCAAAATCTGCCAATGAAACCGACCCAGAAGTCAAACTCATGCGGGAAGTAGAGAAAGACAAAACTTTTCTCTTCGTAGAAAAGCTACTTGCACAGGACAATAAATTCGTTAAAACTGCAACAAAATATACCTAATTAAAAACCTAGACATTCGAATGAGGAGAATCTGCTCTTCACAAAAGACCGAAAAGAAGATAGGTCATTTAAAGAAACTGTTGCTAATAGAACAATACATGTAGCTGTTTATAGGGGTCAAAATCAGACCACGCCCGATTCATTTCACAGAGGAAAAGAAACAACAATTTTCTCCTAAATTTTCTATTTAGAAGCGACCTACCAGCCCAAAATTGCACTGCGGTAAAATCATTCAGCTAAAGCGAATTTCTCGCGTGAAAATGTTAACATCACCTTCAGCATACATACAATAACGAGGTTGGATGCCATGGATCAATATTCACTTCTCTCCAAATCATTCATGGTCTATGTGTATGCGATAATATATATATATATATATATATATATATATATATATATATATGTGTGTGTGTGTGTGTGTGTGTTGGAAGTAATAAAAAGTAACTGATCAACAAAATCCAAAAACAATTACCGCAGTAAATGATTAAACATGGACTGGCACGGTCAGGAAAATAAGCTATTCCTGAGCATATATTTGATACGAGGCACACAACCAACTTAACTAATTTCACCTATCTATGCAAAGTAAAATCCAATTCATTATTATACATATCCGAAGCCATTTTTAAAACAAGCAAACAGCCGACGAAGTCATTCAAAAGATCCACCTACACGATATTTTACTAGACTGATCACGATTTTCACAAAAAAATCAACAATTTCCTTGTATCAAAGCAACCCTGACCAAACATTGAACCAACATAAAAGAAACGATAGAAATGCGTAAAACTGTTAGGAAATACGGTTGCACAAACTACATCCACATCGTTTCTAACAAAAGCCAAAATTACACAATAATAGGAGTGATCACCTCGGCCATCGGTACACCCTGCGCTGTCATCGAGGTGACGAAACAAAATAAATGAGCAACACAATACAAAAGACATAGTTCGTGATGGAAATATTGTGCACGCATTACCTAATAATGCGAAGGTCTGGTCAAAACTGAATCCACCAACACAAGTATAATCAGATCCCGAACATGACGTTGTAATACAATTATAATGAACCCTACACGCTCACAAAAATCCACACAGAAAATTAAACAATCGCAAGAAATTAACCCAAAGAGTGTATAACGGCTGCAAAGATATATATATATATATATATATATATATATATATATATATATATATATATAATCATTTCTAGATACTTAGGGAGAAAAGGAAATTGAAAGAAAGTTCTTGTATTTGATGAAATATCTTCATATCTTCTCTATCAGAAGTGGTATTACAAATAGTCAAATTTCAAGATATAAGATAGACTGTTGAAAAAATAATTATAGATTTAATAAAAATAGCAATAAATCATTATTAATTATTGGATGGGTGAAAACAGTGATTTCACATAATTTGATATATTAAAGATGGCGTTTTGAAATTTTGTGCAACAAATTAAATATTTACTATAGGCTTTTATTTCCTGCGTGAACACGTTTTATATTTTCAAGCAAAGATATATATATATATATATATATATATATATATATATAATCATTTCTAGATACTTGAGGAGAAAAAGTGAAAGAAAAGTTTCTTGTACTTGATGAAATATCTTCATATCTTCTCCTATCGAAGTGGTATTATACAAATAGTCAAAATTTCAAAATATAAGATAGACTGTTGAAAAAAATAATTATGGGTATAAAAAATAGCAATAAATCATTATTAATTATTGGATAGGTAGAAAACAGTGATTTCACATAATTTGATATATTAAAGATGGCGTTTATGAAATTTTGTGCAACAAATTCAATATTTACTATAGGCTTTTATTTCCTGCGTGAACACGTTTTTTATATTTTCAGCATTTTCCTATTACTGATTACTATGTTGCTATTATGTTCTATAATTCAATGTCTACAATTCTATGAACAGGTAAATAAATCATAATTTTAATGATTTAACACAGTATAATGCCATATATGGCTGTCAGAAGGAAATAGCCAACAAGTTACGCAAATACCTTCGACTTTAAGTCGAATTTGCCTTTCTCCAGGGCACAAACTATCGAAATTTGCTAAAAACATTTATAAAATAACATTAAAATTCGCTTACAAAAGTTATTGATGCTTACCACACAATACCCAGCAGAGGATATTTTCTGGCGCCTGTAATGCCACAGCCTCGAAAAACGTCTCTGCCTCTTCGTAGCGTTCCAGTATTGTGGAGGCCATTCCATGCAAAAGAAGTCTGCCAGTACAAATATAAGCAAGAAAAAAATATGGCTTTAAAGATTGATAACATTTCTCTTCAGCATTAACACGTTTTGTTTACTACGGATTGATAACTTTTTATTACATTTAGGAATAATAAGCTTTGTATCTGTACTCGTTGTTGCGAAAACACACACACACATATATATATATATATATATATATATATATATATATTCATAGTATCATTTCCATGTTCAAGGATAAATTGTATGGAAATATAAAATTCACGCGTCTAGGTGAATGAAATAGATGAAGCAGACAGAGTGGAGCGTAAGGTAATGAATTAAATCAAGATCATGCCAGGTTCTGGTTTAATTTATGAGGCCGTTCGACAGAATCTTAAATTAATTGGCTCATCTACACTAACAATGCACGGACTAACAAAAATGCACAAAAAAGTTGTCCTATGGCACCAATATTATCAATGGTCAATTCTTCGTTCTATGCGTTGGCTAAATGGTTAGTACGTACACAGGAGCCATTGCGTAAATTACTAGGTATTTATTCAGTTTACAATTCCTTTGAGTTTGTTAACAAAATTCAAGAGGCAAATATTCAAATTAACATAATTTTATCTTCAGATGTTACGTATTGCTTTTAAGTGTTCCAAATGAATAAACCATTATCATTATAGCCGAAGCGGTATACCAAAACATAGCCAACTCTGGTCCCAGGTCTTACTCTACGCAATCATATTTTGCAATACACAAGTGTTGTACAGTTTCATTTTAATGGAAGCATTCATAAACAGATTGTCGGTGTGGCAATTGGGAGTTCCAATCTCCATTTTCAGCTGGGATTTTCCTAGGCCCTCGTAAAAACACATCATTATAATGTGACAAGAGTAAATTTGAACCATACATACGTTTGATGATGATATTTTCATTGTTTTTGAATAAAGATCGCAATCACGAGCACTGTTTCGCTGTTTCAATAAAGCGCATGGAAATATCCGTTTTACTCTAGAGTGTGCGAATGATGATTGTCTATCTTTCTTAAATGCACTAATGAAGAAGGATTCTACCGGTAAAATAAAAATAGAACAATTTAACATAAAACAATCTGATCTGCAGTGTATTCGCATTATAGTATTTTCGTGTCTTTTATAAATAAACTATAAACATTTCGCGGCTGTTTTTGTTAGGAAGCGACAGATTCATTGGTCCAGATTAAACGAAGATGAATAAAATAAAATAACAAACTGTCTAATGGATATCAAAGGCAATTTATTTTGTCAATTATTAAAAGGAGAACTCACAATAAAAAAGCGTATAATGAATTAGTTCAGTTGTGACCAGAAAGATAAACCAAAGGCAGCATGAACGGAAAATGTAATCTCATGCACATTCGTTTCGTGCTTACTGGCGACTCATCGGTAGGAGCCGGTATTACGCCCTTTAACCACTATATATTCGGTAGAAGAATGTGGAATAATAGGACGTTACAATCTCCTAGACGAATGTGTAAACCTGTAATAGTGAAGCTAAGATAATCTAAAGGTCAACGACAATGCGACTTCAACGCTAATTCACAGTCGCATTGTCGTAGACTTTATATGATGTTAGCTTCACTACTGCAGGTTTACACATTCGTCTAGGAGATTGTACCGTCATATCATCCCATATTCTTCACCAAAATATGAAATGGTTAAAGGGCGTAATACCGGCTCCTACTGATGAGTCGCCAGTAAGCACGAAACGAATGTGCATGAGATTCTACTTTCCGTTCATGCTGTCTATGTTTTATCCTTCTGGTCACAACTGAATTAATTTGTTACTAGGTTCGCAACACCTAATACATACTTGCATATATATTAGTTCGCCAAAACAG
>JAQBSW010005811.1:0-54077 GCA_029291075.1 Eudiplozoon nipponicum | reverse complement strand
TATATTTGTATATGCTTGTGTGTATGCATGTATGTTTATATTTATGCGTGTAGTATGTGTGCATGTGTGCCTGTTTTTGAAACACATTGTGCATATTTGATAATTATTGTACACTATGATTTATATTTGGTTTTATGTAGAGTACTGTCCATCATGATAATCGTCTCTATATTTGTTATAAATAAATCCTTACACGCTTTTCTCAGCCGTTTTGTTTAATATGCAGTTTTGGTTTATTTACGAGTTCAGTACGTTCCTGGATGTGGGAGTCAAAACCAATCATGAAATTATTGAGTTTGGTGGTGATGCAAATCGTCGTTGGATATCTACTTAAATATATTTTGCACATGCTCACGAATTCGCATTGTAGAATGACATGTAAAGTGGAATACAGGTAGAAAAATGTACACATCATTAATCATGGACGAAATGGGGTGTTCGATAAGAAAATAAGGCATGAAGTTATTAATGTGTGACATTATCAATTTATTTCTTTAAGATTTGATGGAATGCGACTTAAATAAGCTTGATTTTAATTTAATAGTTTTTTACTGGATGTTTTTTGTGGATGATATTACTGGGGTATCCCCTTCACACTTATTTTGTGATACCCTCTTTATTTAATCTGATGACTTCTTAATTTGGCGTAGATCCCTATGTATTTGCATTTGCGGGTGCGCTGAGATTGTGGTTTGCCTTGGCTTCATTCAATGGAAGTGGAGGATATTGAAGTAATTGCTACATTCAATAAGTTTAACGATTGGGAAAAGGAGGGTGATATTAGCTTCTTCAACGGACATTCTTTATTCATAGTACAAATGCCTTAGCGTTACGTTTATTAGGCAAAAAAGATGATATTTAAAATCTTTCTAATTTACGTCCTTTATCCGTCTTGCATTGAGAAATGATATTATCTAAGATGATCTTACATTACAAAGGCCTTTCATGTTACCTTTGGTGCTGGAGTAGTAGATTTTTATAATTAGTTATACTTCTTAATTTTGTTGAAATTTAGCTTTTCTCGATATTCATTATGGATGTATCATGTTCAGGCTCATTATTTTTCAAACCATTGGGTTTTTACCGCGTACAGGCTTGGTATTTCGAAACCAAATTTCATGGTACCATGTACACGCTAGGTATTTTGAAACCCGCTTTGTTGATACCGTGTACAGGCTCAGTATTTGGGAATTGTGTATTAGGTGCTCCGCACTTAGTCACAAATTAGTTCTAATATGGTCAGAATGATACACAAAAGATAGCATGAACGGAAAGTATAATCTCGTGCATATTCGTTTCGTGCTTACTGGCGAATCATTAGTAGGAAATGGTATTACGCCCTTTAACCACTATATACTTTGGTGAGGAATGTGGAAAATAGGACGGTACAATCTCCTATACGAATATGTAAACCTGCAGTAGTGGAGCTAACATCATATAGTCTCGACAAGGCAACTTACTTTATATAATGTATATATACGAAGTCTTTTTCAGTACCTGATACCAACATTATGGTACCGAAAATATACATGGTACCAACACTATGGATTTCAATGTATGCTAAAGTTCACCATAATTGAGAATTACAACTATATTAGGAAGACAATTAAAAAATACTTTTGGAATTAAAATAAATATAAATATATCTGTCTTGAATGAGGATACAACATTTGCCACAAATTGTTTTATTCCTGTTCGTATTGTGTCAACCCTGAAGATGGGACTGGAAATCAAGTCTCGAAAAGTAGGAAAAAGATGAATGGGAAATCTTGTTCCAACGTCATTTTCAGACAATCAGCTGATGAAGGCTTAAAAAGAAGGACAAGGAGAACCTTCAATCGAGGCCAATAATCAGATCACCTTGAAAATGTACAACATTCAAGATTTTACCGACCTAAGAGTGTTATCAATTGTCCCGCACAAGAAAAATGCAGTCAAATCCACAACTAAACGAACATTGGTTGCGAGGGTGGTGATAACAATTATTATAATCATCCAATGTTCATTTCAATACTACTTCCCCATGTAATGTGGTGTCTGTTCAGTAATGACAGATTGGGCATGGTTATTTGGAACTTTGGGTCTAAATGGATGCCATATGAGCTCCACCTAAAGGAAAAATTGACTAACCAAGTTACATTAGTTAGTATATAACTGAAAATTGTTTGCAGTGTAGTGTGCGGCAGGATAGCTCAGTGGTTAGAGCACCAGATTCCGAAGCAGACGTGCCCAGGTTCGTATCCTGTCCGCGGCAAATTCTGGCCAGTACTTGATGAGTACCCAATAAGGACGAAACCGGTCTACTGGATGAATTGCCTTTTCTACACTATACAATTCTTAGTCTATACTGACATATGTAAGCAATTAATGGGTCAGGTGTTTATATCAAGACCGCAACCTTGATTATAATAAATCCACAACTATTTGTGAACTCCTACTACTCAAAGAAATCCATACACTGGCGTTGATCGATATCAGTTATCGCATTTCGCGGTAATCATGACATCATTTAATTAAATATATAACAGTTTTTTGGAATCCACTTTGTTGGTACTCTATACATGCTCAGTATATATTATGGTGTGTTGGCCTTAAAGTCACATTGTCGAAGATTTTATTTGACGTTAACTCCATTGCTGCTTGCATACAAATTTATTAACAAATACAGTGGGTATAGGACGTAGTAGCGACTCGTACTGATGAATCACAAGCAAGCGAGAAACGTATGTGTACATGATATTATACCTCTCGCTCATGCTGGCTTTCGTATATCCTTCTGGTCTCATTTGAACTAATTTGTTACGTCCCAGACGGGGTTGTGTAGTTCATATTTTTGTATAAACCACTCTGAACTGTAACTGTCACTGAATAGCCTTATTTCTAGACTAGATTTTCTATCCAGAAATTGTATACCCGCTACAATTCAAAACAAATTTGAACATCAATAATTGAAGGTAAATGATTTGATATCGTTTTAATGAATATTAACAATGAATAGATATAAACACAAATCCCGTTATATATCAAGCTCACAACCTCGATTTAAGTATTGGTACATTTTTTGACAACTACTGAAACGATATTGTATGATTATTGGACGATTGAGATTCTGTCTACGACATAGTTGTCATTTACCCTTTGAATGTAAGATACTACTACAACAGGATAAACCATTGCTCGCTTAAACTCTACGGCGTCAAGATATTGAAGTAGGTGACATGGTTGTATATCTTTGTAGTGGCATCAATAAGCATAGCTCATGTAGGCTATTCACTAAGAATACGCAGCACTGACTTCTGCAGGCGTATTTCTGGATTTGTCAGTATGTGATCTTCGTTAAACGAAGAATTAAAACCCCATCGTTTGCGTTCGGTTGGTCAGGTTTTTCGTATGCCTAAATCCTGTTAATCAGTGGAGCATTATTCTATCAGCCAGTGAAAGATTAGTGTAAGAAACAAGGTTGACAGATTTTGACGTGTTAGAAACCATTGAAAACGACCACAGTAAGATTGGAGAGCATATAACCAGTTCGTCTACCGGCATGAAGTCCGTGTGCTCACTATATTTATTGGTAGGAAACCCTGCGTGATATGTTATTGAGTTGTAATCAGGAGCGATATTTCTACAGATTTATGTTATACTCACTTCTTTGACTGTTTTATCTTTTGTTGCCAGATGTAACTGTTCTGTATTGATGATGTCACCTTTTCTTGAATTATACTTGACCTAGTTAATGTGTTGTATATAGGCCTAGGTAGCCTACTTTCTATTTTTGTCTATTTACGTCTCCTTATCTAAGGCTAGATACTTTCTTTCATAAGTTTTTACTGGTTTATCCTTTACAAAGGGTTGATCTGAATTATTAAAACAATAATTGATTGCGCGGGTGGTGGTAACAATACTTTAAATCAAGTTTGCGAGCTTGAAGTAAACACCAATCCCATTGTTTTTAACCAGTCATCGAACAACACAACAAAACTACCGCCAGCCGCAACGCACTGACGCGTTTCGACCTTCCTTGATCATCATCAGAGTACGACGGCAAACTGACTATCGAAGATCAAACCGCATTGAATATATATGGAAATTAAATTTAGATATGCGGCTCTCACCTCTAGCTGTCTCGCATACATTGAACTTGACTGGAAATGTCGGCTGCACAATTTCTAGTCAGTTTGCCGTCGTACTCTGATGATGATCATGGAAGGTCGAAACGCGTCAGTGCGTTGCGGCTGGCAGTAGTTTTGTTATCTTGTTCGACGACTGGTTAAATACAATGGGATTGGTGTTTACTTCAAGCTCGCAAACTTGATTTAAAGAATTGTTACCACCACCCGCGCAATCAATTATTGTTTAATTGTATTGCTATATATGTATATGTGGCGAAAGCTGCAAACAGTTAATGTTCGTGACTGCATAGTAATTGTGCAGCCGACATTTCCAGTCAAGTTCAATGTATGCGAGACTGCTATAGGTGAGAGCCGCCTATCTAAATTTGATTTCCCTATATATTCAATGTGGTTTGATCCTCGCTAGTCAGTTTGCCGTCGTACTCTGGTGATGATCAAGGAAGGTCGAAACGCGTTAGTGCGTTGCGGCTGGCTGTAGTTTTGTTATGTTGTTCGACGACTGGTTAAATACAATGGGATTGGTGTTTACTTCAAGCTCGCAGATTTGAATTATTGTTTGTTGGAATTATTATTAATTTAAAAAAAATAATCATTGAGCAACAGTGAAGCACCAGTTTTTAATGCTGCTGTATTGCTGTTTGTGATGATGATAGACAGAAATATGAGATAGGTCGCATTCTACGATTTTTGCTTTATACAATCGTGGAGTTGGAAACTGTGGCGTCTATTTTATATTAAGTTTCAATTTTGTCGTATTTCGTTTTAAAATATTCTTTAATAGGAATTTTCGTTTTAGTAGTTCTGTCGTTGTTCGAACTAATACCACAATTGATAACACTCGTAGGTCGTAGGATTTCTTTACATTCCCTGGTACAAAGATTGCTTTTTATTTAATGGATTCTCATTGGTCCCGTTATTCTGAAGCCGTCTTTACACTGCTTTTCCGGAAATGTTTTTGAGTGAAGGTTTGCCGAATATCCCCCAAATTTTCGTGACTTCATTTCTACTTCCATCTTCAGGATTGACACTCTACTCATAGAATAAACAGCTTGTCGAAAATGTGATATTCTAATTGCAGACGGATCTGTTTATATTTATTTTACTTCCTACGGTATTTTTCTTATCTGCCCCGATATCCAGCCTTAATAACTATTCTCTTATACTCACATTTGTATCCGAAACTATCCAAACACACTCAAAAAATAACGTTTACGCCATATATGTGTACTCTAATTTAAATTTACATTTATAGCATAAATATAAGTAAACCGTATGGATTGACATATACGCCTATCCGTGATGTCACGATTTTTAAAATTTCTTTTCTGGATCAACAAAATCTTCATTTACATTATATTACAGTAATCATCAATACTTAATCTCATCCTGTTTGAAATATATTATAGGGAGAGTGAGGTTAATAAAACTGTTGATAGAATATATTATGACTACAACTCAATTCCCGGTTTACTTAATCTCATCCTGTTTGCAATAGGTTATAAAGAGAGTGAGGTTAATAAAACTGTTGATAGAATATAGAAGTACTCACACATTTGACGAAAAATGGGGCTTATAATAACGTTTTTTATATTCATATACTGTATAAATTTAATTTTTAATTTAAATAACTGAGTAAAAAATATGTACGTATAAGAATATATATATATATATATAAATCATTTGTGGCAGTATATATATATATATATATATCAGCAAGCAAGAAACTGGGTTCTTAGAACTACAAGTACCTACAATTCACCCTGAGTAAATGACTTCAATATTTCATGTATATTATTATATACCCTCATTTTATATAGCTATCTATAAATATTCATAAATATACACGCCTAATCATCATTTATATTACGTATTTGTACATCAACATATAATCAACCATATGAGTCCCTCGCAAATCTTATATAAATAGGTAATAATATTCTCCCGTATATATTTACGTGTACACACCATATATAATAAGCACATAAGGAACCCTGTGAGTTCCACCCACATTTTATTTAGATGTTTTTATTACATTTAGATTATGTAATTTCAGGTTTTCTAAATGACCGATTTCTCACATCTGATTTCCGAGCTCTCAGATATTGTCGTGCCCGTGCTCTAATATATATGACATTTCTTTATTCTTTTTCAATAGTGGAACATCAACAAACTACATGCCCAATACAAACGCTTCTATCAGCAGCCTGTCTGCCCGATTACCAGCATCTGTACGTGCCGATTCCTGTATGCACAATCTGTTATTTTCATCTACAGTTTATGATGGAAAGTCTTCTGAGGCAACTTTGTCTGATGCAAAAGTGGACTTTTCAAGTGTTTCAGAGTTCTCAACGCCAGGTGCTCCAGTTGTAGACGTCAGTCTTCTATTGAAGTGCATTTCTCTCGGCTTGAAGTCAACTTATTCTAGCCACCAGTACGTTGAATGTTAAGTATATCGTCTGATCTTTTACCACTTTTTTTTGCTGGTCTTATATTAACCGACTTAAGTGTGAGAAGCAAACTAGAATTAATTCCTTTTTAATTGCATAAATACGCTTTGTAAATATTTGTTTCATTTTGCTTAAAAACTACTTGTCTAATCTATTGTGGCTGTTATTTTATGGACGGATAAACCGGATTCATGTTATCACGGATCATCTATATTCAGACGCCGCAGTACAGAGATTGGCGCCTGACGATATTACCTTTCAGAATGTTTTTCAAATATGGGAAACTTAAACCAATCTAAAAAATCTTTGTTAAGCTCGGACTAATTTGGCACGGAACATTTAGTTTTTCATTTGCAAGCTGAGCATAATTATAGTTCAAAGTTTCTTCTATTCCGATGTATTTGAGGGTTTGAACATTCCACAAAACTGGTATGCTCTGAGTGCTCTATAAAGGATTAAATCCCTGTCATTGCTGAATTGTCTTTTAACTACCACCTCTTAATTCTGCAAACATGCTTGAGTCTTAAAAATTGAGAGTGGTGTTCATGACAATACAATATTTCTATAAATAAATCAATAACTTGATGTTTTAAAAATAGATCTTTCTGTATCAATAAAAAATCTATTTTTAGACCACCTACAAAAGATTCCATAAGCAAAATCGTCAAACACGCCTCTAGCAATATTGAGAACTGAAAATTGATGTGTAATTCATCTACGAATATTCCTGCTGAGATAATAATTTTAAGCACAGTGTTCCAGAAAAAACCCCTCAGCCATTTTAAACACGGTTCATTGATATTTTGGTTTTATGACAACAGTTGCAAACCTTTTCTTCGTTTCTTACTTTAATTTTTTGAAGTGCAACAAAAGCTGCGTTAAAATAATTCATTAGCTAAATGAGCCATCTTTGATTACTTAACTATTTTCAATTGTTTTTTTGTTGTAGTGTCTTTGCTTAAAGCGACGCTACGCAATTTTGCTGTCTAGTTGTCTTTGTTGTGCAATTTGATTTCTTTCGTCTAAAAGGATGGCGCACGCCGTAATCAGACAAGTTACCGATGTAAATTCTTGTGCGTCAGGCTCATGAAGCGCTAATCAAAGGCCCTTTACCAAAGACTTTGTTTCATTCAAGTTCCTTAAATGGAAAAATGAAACCAGTTTAAAAACGTGGTGTGTATTAAGCACCACTAGCGGTTCACTTCATAAACAAAACTTTTTACCAGAGCCGATCAACTAAAGTTAACTAAATACACTATTTTTATTTAAATTCGACTATATAAGTGCCTCGTTTCATATTTACCTTTTAATTTTGAAACTTTTAGGATTAAACAGCGCGGTCTTTTGCTGCATCCGGTACGCTGCCGATTTGATTTGCATCCGGTGTGGTTTAAATTTGTTTTGTCCAGCATGGCGTTTTGGGATGCTCTGGCTCCTCGCGGAGTTTTGATTTGTTTTCAAAATATTTGCACTAGTCTTTCAAGGATATCTAGAGCTGCATTGGTAGCTGCTGATGAACTTCTCTCCTGGTAAACAATAAATTATCACATTTTATTGTACTTTTAAGAAGATAAATGCTGCTTGCATTAATTTTTTTCATATTGGTTCATCTGTTCTTTTGCGAGGTCTCCAAACGTAATGGCCTTAATACAGATGCCACTTGCTTTTTAATCAACGTCTCATCTAGTTATGTAACGCCGATTTTTTTTACTGATTCAGTTTCTGAGAATACCACCGAGGCAACAATAGTGAGTGGATAGAACCACGAAAGGTATGGATCGTCGACCTCGTGGCTGAGCACCTCGTAATATCAGTAATTTTATCAATTCGCGCCTTTCCTCAATCACCGATAGAAATCTAAATTTGCAAATATCAGCAGGAATCTAGTGAAAAACATAGTTAACCTAGGTTAAATCTGCTTTATTAACATAGGGCAATTTTGAGAACCCTATGGGTCTGAACCCCTCGAACTCCTCTTATTTTATGTCAGTTTCCGCGTCACAATTTATCTTATTCCTGTTTGCCAATTTCAATTTTGTATTTATTGACAAATAAACAGACAGATAGTGAAGTATACACCATATTTAAAAGCTGACACTTCGCTTTTGCATGACGATTAAATTGATGGTGAAATGACTATTTTTGTAGATTTTTAGAGCATAACGTGATGAAATTCAGTTAAATATTTCCACACATTACTTGGCCAGCTATATATTGTGGTTGAAGTGTAATTTCGGCTCCACCTGGTAGGCAGCCAGCAAGTACTAAACGCATGCTCAATTTGTTTTACATATTTTGTTCTTGTTAAATTTGGCATGTGGCCCTGGTACTGTATGCATTAACACTTTAATTGGTACTGCGTGCCTAATAAATAAATTCTTATCTGTTCTCCCGTTTCAAGTATCTTTATATATTGACGACGAATTCAATGATTGAAATAGTTCGGTTCTGGACATGACGTAATTAGTTTCACTTAATTTAATTTTGATTCATATAACATTTATGATTTCAACTGGATAGAGCTTGCCGATCATCATGCCGAGAATTTCTTTCACTGCGGACCAGCAATCATACGCTTTTTAAGAATCCATTAATTCACACATAATTGGGCTTTTGATGAGCATATGCTAATAAAACAGAAATACGCGTCTCTTGTACTCTGACGAAAAATAATATTTATTTTTTTACTAGTTTTCACAGTTGGCGAGGTACTTTATGCGCATAGTCGTATTTCGGCAACTTAACTTATTTAGGTAGAACGCAAATAGCGATCTTCCCACTTTGGTAACAAAATGGAATTCTGTTCATCATGCGCTGCTCGTAAAATGGGATCTGCAAATAAGCCTGCTTTAGTTTTCTAAATGATCCAAGGCATCTATGGAACCCTCAGTGCAGAAAAATGAGATCTAAATTTTTGTATGATTACATATCAATCTACATCTTCAAAGCATACTATTTTGTTATTATTAATTATTTTAGCTTGGGTTTGTTAAATGTTCATTATTTATATTTTAAAAATTTACCGTCTATAAATTAAAAAAGCACGTCTTTATCTTTGGTTCAGCCGATTTTCTGCATGTTGAATTTAATTTAGGAAATATTGAACATATTTTATTAAGCAGGTACTCACAGCCCAGTTAAAAAAGGTCATTTGCTTTACACCAGAATTCAACTCGACTGTAATACTCGATTCATTATATAGTCAATATTTATAAAGCAAGAGGGATAAATTTGGATTCTGCAACTACGTTGTAAAACAAACAAACAATTGAGGAAAACGCGCATTCTAAGGGACGTAATATTGGGTATTGCATAATTAACTGATTCTTGGTTTAACTAACGAGTGATTGTTCGTTCTTCTTTTCTTTGGATAATTTTCGGGACCCCACTTTGGGTCCATTCTTCAATCTATTGTTCATCACAAGTTATGAAAACTAATTAATCAAGCAAGTGCTAAATTGTTTTGAAGGAAGTTATTAATTGCGAACGTGGATTAATTGAAATTACCTGATCTGCGTTTTGACTAACGCAGCTTTCATTGTTTCAGTAGATTTCTTTTGATAAAATATTTTGGCCAGACTTACCGTAGGCCTTCATCAGTTGCATTTCACTTCCTAAGTTTAATAAACGAAACAAATGAAGCAAGCGCGTTATTTCCTCTAGCCATAATATTTATACCTCAGACTGACTTTTCATTAGATATTCGCGTCACATTTGTGTGTGTGTGCTAAATTTCATTGAAACCGTTTCATTTTTATCTATGATTGCATAATCTCATAGTAGCTAATTGACGTTTCTCTAGACAGGCGTGTTTGTGTGTTTCCTTATATGACTGCTACGTATTCAGTTGAATATAATTAAACAAGGTCAACTAAGTGAAGCTTGACGAACATTGGTTGCGCGGGTGGTGATAACAATTATTATAATCAAGGTTGCGGTCTTGATATAAAAACCTGACCCATTAATTACTTACATATGTCAGTATAAACTAAGAATTGTATAATGTAGAAAATGCAATTCATCCAGTAGACTGGTTTCGTCCTTTTTGGGATCTCATCATGTACTGGCCAGAATTTGCCGCGGACAGGACTCGAACCTGTGAAGTCAGACTATTTTTTTTTAAATTCCTACTATGTCATGACAATTAACGGCGGTTTCACTGGTTAGGGTGTGGAGAAAAGTCAAATAAATGTTTCCTTAAAAATCATACTAGGGAAAGTGAAAGCAATAAAAGCCAGACAAACAATATACGTGTGAAATTTAACTTAAATCGCTTCATTTATACTTATGACCGGTTCATTTCATAATAACTATTGAAGTTACATTAGGCGGGTATACATTTCGCATGTGTATGAGTGTGTGCTTATTGCTGGTAAGGTTTCCGTTAAATATAATTGAATACACATGCAAATCCATTTAAGTGTAATTACTGTGATTTGCTACTTATTTAAACTTTACACGAGCCAGACTAATTATTTTCTACTTACAATGTGAAATGGCGTAAACGAAATAGTTAGGATAGAGTCAAAGTCATAAAAGCACAACCATAGTAAAATCACGCGGGTGTAAGTGATCAAAAAATTAGTAAATTAAGAAACTTAATTATGGTATGTAGTAAAAAAATGTAAGTCCAACAAGAAAATTACGAATATTGCGTAACGAAGAAATGAGATTTATAATGGATGGAGATAATTACGTTGAAGATCCTTTAATAAGTTTACATATTTATAGATACAATAAAAAAGAGTTAAGGATTTATTTTTTGATAGGTTTTACTGTAAATACTTGATTAACCAGTTGTAAATTTACAAGCCCACAAAGAGGCTAATCCTAATACAATGTTCTTCTTCTTTTACTGTAGCTAGCTGTCGATTCTGATTCGTACAGTCGTCTTTTCCTTCCATTAGTAAATGTGTTCCATATCGAACCCAATGAATTTCTATCGCTCTTGCATTCATAATATTATCTCTTTATTTAATTTCAGTGGATTACTTAATCCATTTCGCTGTTCTTGTACAACTTTATATCGCTATACGTTTAAAATCATCAAAATTTTGTTCCAGTCTCCACTGAATGACGGTCAAAAGTAGATCTAGTGGCATGTACATATTTACATGCGGTTCCGTGTTTATCTCTTTACACATTGATTGGGCGCATGGTTTTACCAACGCACACTCCTAATCAGGCTGTTTGCCTAGTTTTCTTCAAGGCAAAAACGAAAAATGGTTACCCACAGTGGAAGCTGTAAACCCCCGTAAACCTAAGTTAAATAAACAAAAGAAGGACGTACATGTTTTTAATAAGATATTGTGAATTGTTTTCGCGTGTGTATGCATTTTCTTCCTCAGAATGAGTGTTTCCCACGTCCTGTTTGTTGTTGTCATCATCCATCCTGTCCAGCCACACAAAAGTCAAGTGACTAATGTTTCACTGCCATATAACCATAAGGAGTGCAAGTTGTACTTGTTATGGTTATATATGGACTGTAAAAGAACACTAGGTCGCCCATTCTTAGTGATGGTTTTTATTCTGAGTTTTCCTTCTCCTAGATAGTCTGCCAACCAAGGCTGATGAGCACTATCTGCCCAGATGCCAGTGGCCAGAGTTTCCTTCAGCAGCCGAAACTTGCCCTTCACGTCTGGAACGCTTGCTCTCATTCCGTCACTACACATTTAACAAAAAGTTACAGTGCAGTTAGACCAAACTCGAGGCTTCACATGAAACGGGATGATGGCTGTCCCTTTATGGCCCGGCAAGGTTCATGCTACCAATCCCGGGTCGACTAGCTTGAGCCCGCCGGTCGTCAAGCCGGAATTTCTATGGCTACGGGCCTTATTAATAAACCGAATATTTGAAAAAATATTCAACCAACAACTCTTCAAATAAGGCTTTACTAGCTTGAGAAAAATACCAATCCCTTTGGATCTAACCAATCACACAACTTAATTTAAAGATTATCATCACCCACACAATCAATGAATGTTTAATTCAACCAGCTAGCCTAGTAACGAATACTTATAGAAGCTGCACATAGTAGGTCACAGATGACTCTAAATCTAATAAAATTATATTAAGCAGGTCTCTGTAATGTAACCTAATTGTCGCTAGACTCCAACAGATTTCTTGTGCTACCAGACGAAATGATTGATATCGCAAAAATAGCGTTAGACTAAGGGTTTTTAGCCATTATTCAGAGTTGGATCGGCGATCATATGTAACCAACTTCCAGCTGCGTCTCTCTTGCTTTTCATATACATAACTATATAATGTACCAATTATTATAGTCGATTCGAGTTTTAGCGACAAGGAACGTCCTTTTTGACTGTGTTGTATATACCTGCTTTAAAACGAATGTATGTTTCAATAGATGATTTATTTTTTAAATTCAAATTACTTATAAAATGTGTCGAAAGTTAGTTTTAATAAATTAGAAAGTATACCAACACTAACTTAACTTAATTGTGGAAACCATTTTTCATTTTCAAGGTCTGCACCACAAACGGCTTATTCAGCGTACATAAGCTGTAGTAGTCTCAATGCTGCAGCTCAACAATCGGCAAGTCAAGAAGCTTCAGGATCCGCCAATTGGAGCTTACACTTCGCACAGCTTCACGATTCCATTCCTCCTGATTACGTTCTGCATGCTCTGGCTTGTCTTCAAGGCTTAGTCCACGGCTTGTTACTGCCGCCAGGTGGAATTGACCCACTATCTTCAGTTCTTTTGGCACAGACACACGCTCAGCAACGATTTGATCCTGGTCAACATTCGCACTCTCGTGTTTCTCAGCTAAATAGTTGCTCAATGCATTTCTATAGACGGAGACCACCTTTGCCGGGTCATGTTGCTGGGCTTCCGGCCGCTCTGCACAGGGCTAAAGAGGTAGCACAGATCGCAACTATTGGCACCAAGTATCTATTAGGCATCAATAATTCTGGTGGTTCAGAACAAAGCGATAATATGAACACAGCGGGTTCTATTTATGTGCTCACTGGGGAAGAGGAACGGATAGCACTTCTTATGCAATTAGGTATGTGTGGAATACTTGCTTAAGTTGCCATAAATTTCTGTTCTAGTGCTTACCAAAATACAAAATCAATCATTCTTTTGGTATGTTAATTACGTAGGCAGATGTTCCAAAAGTAGTCTGTTCGAAATCCGGCTTTCATGGTTTATATCAATTAAGTACCACACTGTGACGAAATTTTAAAAGAAATATTTTTGCATGAAACCGACGACCATTCAAAATGCCTTGTCAGAGAAGAACTTCTAAACACGCTCTGTTTTCTGGTTCGTTGGCTGGTGTTCTTTTTTGTGGATGCACCAGAATAAGCTGAATTGTCGAAGCCGGGTGTGTGAGTAGCTGTTCGAAGGTTTAGAATTGTCTTGTAGATCTGCGGCAGAGCAGAGGTGGCTGACACACATAGAAGTCCGATTAATAAATGATCGACTACGTATGACTAGTTGTGCTGCAACAATAAGATCAGCGTGACCGAAAACTACGACGAGGTGACACCGCGTGGTAAACGCAAGTCCAGAAGTCGGTAGGTAGACTGTCATTTCAGCCGCAGTAAAGTAAAGTAAAGTAAGGTAGACTGTCAAGAGGGGAGAGCGACAGCAATCACACGTAGCGAGCTGAGCAGAGGTGTATTGCGTCGTAATTGCATCGTCCTTATGTAGATACGAAGTTGCACGCCATTGACCAGCGACAATTTTGCCGTTCTAATAAGTTAAACATATTGAAATTTAAATTTGATTTTGGCAATATGTCGGCTAATTAATCTGAGCCGTTACACTTACACCATACAATAACACAGGTTTGGGATGGCTAGTCAGTACTTTACATCGTACCATATAACACCTTAATGAGAGGCTAACAAACGTATAAGCTGGCGTATAACTGAAAATTGCTTGTGGTGTGTGACAGGCAATGGCACGCTGAATGATTGCACGGCACCGAATTAAATATGCCCTAGTCGCGGCAAATTGTGATGGGTAATTGATTTTATTCTGACAAATTTATTTACTTAATAGGTCAGATGTTTATATCATGATCACAACCTTGATTATAGTGAATGACATGTTTTTAATGAGAATGGATCTGGTCAGATTGATAAATTGCATTTTCTACCTTATTCAATTTTCAGTTTGCATTGGCTATATATATATGTATATATTAATGGCCATTATCCACTTCTGTCATTAGTGTGTCTTTTCTTTCTAATTGGAAATATACTGTGTAATATTCGAAGGAAATGGACATAATAAAGAATATATGCATATATATATATATATATATATATATATACGTTGACATTTCGCTGTTGACCGAAAAACGTTTTTTAGTATTTAAGTGCATTAGTATAAATCATTGATTTGTGTTTGTCCAAAGCTAATAGGATTATTTTCTTTTTCTTGGTTTAAAGGTGAAAACTCGGTTACTTCAAATTGTGGAAGCCATAGCGATTTGTTCAGCGTAAACACGGAACAGTTCAATCAAATGGTACGATCAGACAGTTGTGGGCTTTTTGGCGTTTCTGGTTTGCCTAATGTAGACCAGAACAACTCATTTGGCAGTTCAACAAGCTCTTATTCTCAAAATGTCACAGAATGGACGCCGGGAATTTCATCTATTTTCTTTGGTCGTGCATGTGGCAAAGTGAGTTAAGCATATTTATGTAGGCAAATGTATAATGTAATGTATCAGATATTTTGTCGGGAGGTTAAAAGCTTATGAAAAATTGTTTTTTTAGGTTTTGTGCGAGAAATCGACGAATAGCAACAGACAACACTACCTTAGTTAAATAGGATTAATCATTTAGAGAGTCAAACGCGATGGTTGAATACGGGATTTGTCATTTTTATTTTTCTGCCTCGTGGAAATCTAAAGGTTTCGCGACTGACGAAGACAGTTTCTTCTTACCTAGAAAGAATCGTTGACATCTTGTACACAGCGAGCTCACAGTTGTCGTTCTCGGTTAACGCCGGTTTGATTGGAGAGATAAATTTATTGCCAATTTTTCCTGAATTTTGTAGTGAGTGATATTTTGGAATCTTAGACCTTAATTGATTGATCACTTTATCACGGTGCACTTAGTATCGATAATTGACAATGGGCGGAAATATGTGACAGTCTAGCGGCAAACTGTGTTCTGTGGTGAGGCCTAGTTACTTCTGTCTTATTTGCATTGACACCTGCAGATCCCGTTGTGAGGAAGATATAGGCCTGTTAACTATTATCTATGCATTTCCTTAGATTGAGCATTTCGTGTGTTATACTTGAAGATATGTCGTCACCAAAAATTGGACAGTTTTTAAAATTTGTCTATTCTATTTGCATGTAAAATATCAGGATACTAACGGTGATTACGTGTCAATGGCCGGCCGAAACTATATCAGTTCTACAATAGTGCTACAAGCGCCTCGTATGCTTGCATCAGCTAGAGCTGAACTAATACGTTGTTTGCCAGGATTGCTTATTTGTCTTTCAGAACTTTGGGCGGGCGTTGAAGAACAAGAGGCTTGTGGTCTTTTGTTGCACGAGGAGCAACAACACTCTAGTGCTAATCTAATGTCTGGTAAGTAATGCAAGTTTGTCCTCATTGCTAATAAAGTAAATTCTATTTCATGCATATTGATATATATTTGGTATTGGTATGGCCTACAGGTTTCGTTGTCGATTGTTTGATATCTGTGCCGCGATGGCCGTGCTGAATTGAATACTGTTATCAGTGCCTATTCATCTAAAATGATGGATTATTCATCTTGGCGATTGCTGCTTGCCAAATTATGTAGCGAGTTAAGTGTCTGGTACTGGTTTCTATTGGTTATCACAAATGTTTTTCTTTTAAATCCCTATTGATAAGTGATTCTGGTGATTTGTTGTTTTGATTTAAATCCTAAATCTCTGTTCACAATCGGTGAATGCTAGAAATTAGTCGATGACAGAAAACAAAGTAAATCATGACGTATGCTTATTTTCGATCTGTTGTAAAATTGTGTAACTACAGTCTAGCAGACGAAACTGGCAATAGGTGTTTTTATTCGTTTCCTAACGTAGTTAAAACTATTTGTTCGCATTAAGTACGGTATTTATGTATAATGTATATCTCTATATGAAGGAAATCAAGTAATCAATGGGTTTATCTGAATTTTGTGTCTGCTGTTCAAACCAAGGTAACCATTCATTTTCAAGGATATAATAAAAAGTTTATTACTAGGCGATTATAAATAAATTACAACCATAAATATTGGTCTTACCTGAACGGTTGACAACCGTAGTTTCTTCACCTTTCATGAATTTTGGCGCCACTAATGGCATGCTGCTCTTATTTCCGTACTAGAGTTTCTGTTATTGTTATGGCTCACTTTGCGAAGCCATCATTCAGATCTGTCCGATGTGCAGTGTAACCTAGCTGATCATATCGACTGTGGGGGGTATGTGAACCTGCTTTTGTTATCCGGATATAGCTATCACAGCTCATAAAAAATTTCTAGTTCGATTTCCTTCCACAGGCATCATTTAATTTTTTTTGCTGACGGTGATGCTGATAAGCACCTAATGTTAAATATAAAATGCCGATATAAGTGTAAGGGAACGCACCGCAACAGGTGTTTTTCTGCCGAAAGAAAATTGGACTGCAAGCAACTCACAATCAAATGCTCTGAGTAAATATTGCTCGTTAGTCTTGGATAGCAGATCATACAGTGAACTGAAACCTGACTAAATCATCCTTTCCCACTAGGAAAAGTTGACCTTGTGCTTTTATAACCCAAAAATAAATATGAATATATTCATAGGTCTCTAGCAGGAAGTGTAGCTTTATCTAGCTCGATGACGACTGTGATTATTCTTAAAATAAAATGTCGGCCTAATTAGCAAGTTCTTGTTTGTTTTTGCGTGCTACTTACATTCTAGGGGCTGCTTTCATGCCGTTGACGGCTGCCGCTCGATTTGCATGCCTTTCTCGTAGCCGCCTTGTTCGTGCTGCAATTCGTCGACTACTGAAGCCGGTGGGTCGGCAACACCCAGCTCTGTTGCTAACGGCGTTGGCGGGCGCTTGGCCAGATTCCTTGACGCGTTGGCCACGTCCAGACGAAATGACTCCGTGTTTGTCTCTTTCAAAAGTGCCTAACAATATAAATAAAGGCAGCACAGATTCGGTATCCTTTGTAAACTGGTTGAGCTCAAGTGGATTGACAGTTACACAACGAACTCCACGCTCGCATAATTTGTTTTCAATTGATGAGGTAATTTCTGTTTTCTTCTATAATGTTTACGGATTAATTTGCCAGGAGCCATTTTATAGGTCATGCACGGCAAACCACCTGCCACCCGCTAATTGTATGGTCAGATTACGCAAAGTAGGAATGGAATAAGGGTCAGATCTGGTCAAAGTCTTTAATTGCTTAAATTCAGTCACAGGTTGGTGATAACCATTCGTTTTTGTAACGTAAAACATAGGAGCTCAAATACAGATGAGAATGGTTCTTGCACGCTTGCTTCTGTCATTTCTTACCTAGAGTATTCGCCACGATTTTTTGAGGTGCAAGTATAATCTTGGTGGTTCGCAATCATCGTTTAACTTTCGCCAAAGATTACAGCTATCGACCGTAGGCCCGGAACATTTTTTGCAATCACGTGGCTGGAATATAGTGGCGTACTGGATTCGGCACTTTCTACAACCAGAATAGCAGACTTCCCTCATCATGAACCGGATTAATGCATAGCAACTGTATGTACTCTCCGGTCTGCAGAGGCGTAACATTTATTTTTACAACCAATAGTCCTAACTCATTTTCTAATATTGTCTAAGCCAAACCGAGGTGTCTGTGTATTCGCCAAAATAAGATAGATTATTATAATCAAGGTTGCGGTCTTGATATAAACACCTGACCCATTAATTACTTACATATGCCAGTATAAACTAAGAATTGTATAGTGTAGAAAAGGCAATTCATCCAGTAGACCGGTTTCGTCCTTATTGGGAACTCATCAAGTACTGGCCAGAATTTGCCGCGGACAGGATACGAACCTGGGCACGTCTGCTTCGGAATCTGGTGCTCTAACCACTGAGCTATCCTGCCGCACACTACACTACACACAGTTTTCAGTTATATACTAACTAATGTAACTTGGTTAGTCAATTTTTTCCTTTAGGTGGAGCTCATATGGCATCCATTTAGACCCAAAGTTCCAACTAACCATGCCCAATCTGTCATTACTGAACAGACACCACATTACATGGGGAAATTGTATTGAAATGAACATTTATATAATTAAACGAACATTGGTTGCGCGGGTGGTGATAACAATTATTATAATCAAGGTTGCGGTCTTGATATAAACACCTGACCCATTAATTACTTACATATGCCAGTATAAACTAAGAATTGTATAGTGTAGAAAAGGCAATTCATCCAGTAGACCGGTTTCGTCCTTATTGGGAACTCATCAAGTACTGGCCAGAATTTGCCGCGGACAGGATACGAACCTGGGCACGTCTGCTTCGGAATCTGGTGCTCTAACCACTGAGCTATCCTGCCGCACACTACACTACACACAATTTTCAGTTATATACTAACTAATGTAACTTGGTTAGTCAAATTTTTTTCCTTTAGGTGGAGCTCATATGGCATCCATTTAGACCCAAAGTTCCAACTAACCGCGGCAAATTCTGGCCAGTACTTGATGAGTTCCCAATAAGGACGAAACCGGTCTACTGGATGAATTGCCTTTTCTACACTATACAATTCTTAGTTTATACTGACATATGTAAGTAATTAATGGGTCAGGTGTTTATATCAAGACCGCAACGTTGATTATAATAATTGTTATCACCACCCGCGCAACCAATGTTCGTTTAAGATAGATACTTTTGGATAATAATAAATTCATGCATCATCAATGCGTCAAAAGCTTGACATATTTTTCTTTCGTGGTTCGTTCTCTGTGTAATGATCAAGACATGGGCAATGGCAACACATCGACTCCAGTATCCTCACGTGTAGTAAGGTTTCTTGTACTTCTTTTTCCTAATTTGACATCTGATTTTGATCAGACGTTAAGATGTCATGAAAATCTTCCATGGAATCATAACTCTTCGCAACAGCAGCATTTTGACTCTTGGCAGCACCTCGTCTATCAATGTTCGTGTGATGGTTGACTCTTTTGACACCTTGTAATGGCCATCCAAATAAGTGATGTATTGCAAATATGTATTAGGTGTTGTGAACCTAGTAACAAATTAGTTCAGTTGTGACCAGAAGGATTAACCAAAGGCAGCATGAACGGAAAGTATAATCTCATGCACATTCGTTTCGTGCTTACTGGCGACTCATCACTAGGAGCCGGTATTATGCCCTTTAACCACTATATATTTTGTTCAAGTGATGTATTGGTCAAAGCTGCTGGTATTTTAACATATTGAGACCATTTTCAAGCTACTAGCTGCCGCTCCGCCGCGGTAATACACTGTGCATGGTGCGAAGAAGTAGCCGAAGGAATATCGCAGCTACGCGAATTCGATATTGGGCTCATCCGTGGTGTCTTTAACGCAGTGTGATGCCAATCATTCCTGAATATTGCAAGGCCTGAACTTTCTCTTTCAGACCACCAGGAGGGCTCAGTAGAGCACCACATTGGGTAGGGTCAGGCGGCATTTACATGATGGCTGTGTGTTGTGTAAAATTCTGCAAAGAATCATGTAGTCTGGACAAACTTCACTTAATGCGTGTAATGGGATTCAGAGGAAGCTCACCCGACTGTAGTTCAAGTATGTCTTATTCCGCAAACTTCTCCTGAGGACTGGCACGGAAGTGATCCAGTACTCCCTATTTCGATTATTGGATTCCTACCGTACGATCCAATAATTCTTGGATGACCATCAATACAATTGATGTTTATAAGGAAAAAAATTGTACTGGCTTAAATCCCTCACATTTGTCGAACCAAAATAGTAGTCTGTCAACGTCAAATGGTTCCAGCCTAGGCTTAAATTGAGATGTGGGTGAAAATACTTAACTGATTTCTATTTAAACACTGACAGAGGTTTATGTGCTGCCATATAGGCTCAATCGGCATTATTGTGTTCGCTCATTTGGATTGGGTCCCTTATACTGATTCGCTAAATGTTGACAATGATAGTTTCATCTAGATGAGACTTCATGCTTCCTAATTCCACACTTAAACTATTCAGTTGTCTTGTTAAATTGCAAATCAACTCCTCAAAACTAGAAACAAAATCCATGTTTAGTTTTAAACACACTTATTTAATTAATCAAAGCTTGCTCGAATAAAGTTCGTCATTTTAGTAAAACAAACAAATGACTAAATATATATTTATTATTAGTTCCTAAGGCTCGACTGCTGCGTCACACAATATTTTGATTTTTTTCATCTCAACTACATTTCGCCATGCAAATTATTTTCTATTCACATCAGCTCTAAGTAGACATTGGCGCATTCTCGGCCTCAAATGTCGCCACTGCAACATATAAATTGGTGACTTAATCTAAAAATGGAATTAATTAGCGAACACAAATAATTTTCTCGATGATATTATCCCTCCTGTTGAGCAACGTCTAATTGGTTTCGAACACAATTAATTTTTTTTCTAAAATATTTATTTAACGTTTGATAAAGAGAACTGGTCTAATAGATGGCTTGTATTTCCCTTCTCATGGATAGTTGAATTTATACTGGCAACAAATATATATTCAAATCTATCCAGTTTATTTTAATTTGAATCTCGTTCCCTGGTGAAACTGGCCTATCTGTTCCAAATTAGTGACCCAATACTTAGTGGGTTTGATGTGTGTTACTGGCTCCTAATGTTTAATTGTCATTTAGTATTAGAGTCATGTGCATATGTGATTAGATCTTTTATAATGCTAGTTATAGTATATGATTTTAGTCTTATTTGGAAATATGTGTGATTAAGTTTTCTACACCTAATACATAATTGCATATTTCTAACATCTAAATCATGAATATAAAAGTATTTGATCCTTCCCGATCTTTTGTCTGCATGAAAAATTAATTATTACATAGTTTATAGACTATACAAACTAGTCTATGTTGCATTTAGTGCAAACTACCACTGGTAATGTGCTTTGCTAAATTTAAATATTACGAGTTGTGTTCTGCGATTTATGTATGTGTGGGTCGGACCATACCGTTGGTTTGATTATTGGGGTTTGTTCATTGCCTGTGTAGTCCGACGTTTATAGCATTTCTTTTACACGGTAGATCAATAACGAAAGTCCAGATTAACAGTCTCAACCTCCTGCACAAATCGGCGTTCTGGTATCCATTTACAGCCCGTGCATAAATAGGCTTTTTGCTGTTGTGTAAAAATGAAGTGCGAGTATAGCATTCTGATGTAAAGCTGTTTAATTTATCATTGATTATGTATTGGCGCACTGTCACTAACGTCTAGTAATGCCGGATGATTTAGGTTGAATTTTTATTAAATGAATGGCACTGCATGGCTGTGCGGCTGTAAAACAACAGCCCATGACTGCTTGTGAAAATTAGTAGTAGTCTTAGTATGGTGATGATGATGCCAAAAAATTACTTAAACTTTTTATTGAACGTTTTTGCTTTCATTTGCACTATATTTCATCATAAGGAACCATCGTTGACTGCTGCCGGCTCATCTTCGTGGCATCATCTAATGTGGTGTCTTTCTCCACCGGCCTGCGTTCAAAACTATGATATAGAAAACGCCAGTTCTGCTAGTAGCTATCATAACGGAAAAATTGCTAACTTATGCTCAACCTGTTTCAGGGACTCGTGTCCAGAATGTGACGAAGATTTGGCCTTCGATGCTGATGAAAACTTTAATATTGATGATATGGAGGAATTTTTGGCTAGTCGGAACGTGCAAATGAACGCTTTGAGTGGTTGGCCAATGGCCTGCTTACGATTGCAACGTCAGGCGGCTCATTATTCCGCGATTGTTGGGTCGACTGCCGGGTCTCTATGTGGGTCTTCGACTACTGACAGCATGATGATTCAGAACAGTGATGTTTTATCGAATCTATATTATCCAAACCAATCACAAATGCCTATAAATGTGACGGTTCCTCAATCGCAGGCAAATACGTTGGCGCCAGATGAACTGCGCGAAGCATCTCAACTTGCTAGCGCTTCAATAGCAGCTAGGGGATATGTAAATTTAGCAGGTAATAATCGAGATTTTGTCAGTTAATTTATTGAATTATTATTACCAATGAATAATACATTTCAAAATGTTGTTTTTGAAAGGCCATGAACCTAATATAACATTGACTGTCAGTGTAGGGGAATCTATTTCTAACTAGCAACGAGAAGGCAAACTTTGCACATCAGTGAAAAAATTATTTCAAATAAAGTAGGGCATCTGCTACAAATCAGCTATTATCCAGCACAAATTGAACTGTTTGTATATACGGCTAGTCTTGGTCCGTAGAAGTATTTCCCGCATGACGGCCTCCGATCCCTGCCCGCTGCACCCACAGCGTTATCGTAAACCATGAGGTTACAAAATGGTTGGTGTCATTCCTGTTGTGTAGCATCGAATGTGTTTCGGCTAATTTCGCCGAACACTGCTCTCGTCAGTCATTCTTGAATGGGCTAACTTCAAAAAAGGTTTTGATACAGTCGACTGATGACGCTACCTTATTCTCGGATTAGATGTATTGCCTTTATGTATGCAGTGAAATTGCATTTATCTCAACTAGTCTTTGAGGATTTCAGCAGGTGACTGATTTTTGCGGCCATAAATTCCCAGGTGATTTCTTATCTCTCTGTATGGAGAACTTATTTCAATGATGTGTGCAGATATGGTTTTTACCCCGAAGAAAAAAATTAATGAGGCTTCAGAGTATCCACAGTTTTCTTTCGTGAGTAGAAGATTTTTATTATCGATTTAAAATAGATCTGATTGATCCCCATTTCGTGGTGGCTAGGAGCTGATTCGTCCCCCCACTTCAAAGGCTTCCACATCATTCTTACGAACCACTGGAAATTAGGTACCTCATTTCCAGTGGTTAGTACGAATGATATGGAAGCCTTCAGAATGAGGGGACGAATCATCATGCAGCCACCATGAAGGCGGACTCCATGCGTACTTGGAAATGGGGCTCAGTCAGACCTTTGCTGAACTGATAGTACAAATATACTATCCACGCAAGAAAACCGTGGATACTCTAAGCGTGATGATCGCACAGCGCAGTTTAGAACTACAAATTAATGAGCCCTGTCTTTCATTTGCTTATTAAGCCAACTATCCTACATATTGTGTTCATGCATCAGCATATGCTTTTGAAATAGGTTTCTGCTATTGGTGGAGCCATTACACTGTAGGCATTTTTCTAAGAGCATGTTTTCCTCAGAATCACTACTAATAAATTGGTAAGTTTCTTGTCAGTGTATTCATTTAATCCATCTGATAATAGAATAGTGTTTTAGCCAATCGATAATAATTTATCGCTTCGTTGATATTGAACTAAAAAGAACCAACTTATTGATCTTTTTTATAATTTGATTAGGATTTAACGTTTTATTCTTAATTTGAGATCAGTTGACTGGTCTGAGATTGAAATAATCTATCTAATTTTTACTTTAATAAGCTTGTGTGTTTAGTTGTTCCCTCTGTGATGTCATATCATTACCTGACCTGTGTTTTCCACGAAGGCTGTTCTATTCCCGTCAATCTTTTTATTATTGATAGTTCGGCTATGAGTTTATAATTCCTTTTTAAAAAGATCGCTTATCACAAGAATGAGATGCAAGTAGTAAAACAGGTACAAGTTTTGTTTATCCGGCTTTATTTACTTAAACGAACATTGATTGCGCGGGCTATGATAAATATTATTTAAATAAAAATTGTGATCTCAATATAAAAAAAATATTTCCCATTATTTAAATACATTTGTCAGTAAAAAATAAGCATTGCAGAATGTAGAAAAGGCAATTCATTTAGTAGACCGGTGTCGTCCTTATTGGGAACTCATCACGTACTGTCCAGAATTTGTCGCAACCAGGCCTCGAACTGGGGCGCGTCTGCTTCGCAATCCGTTGTTCTAACCTCTGAGCCACTTTGCCGCACGCTACACACAATTTTCAAGTATATAGTGAATTTTTTCGCTAGCTTTTCCTTTTCGTGGAGCCTCTGTGAGACACGTCTCTTTAGACTTAATTTTAAAACTAACCACACCCAATCTGTCCTCGTAGAATAGACACCACACTATATAGGAAAGTGGTATTGAACTGAACGTTTATGGTAAAATTAAACGAAGATCGGTTGCGCGGGCTGTGAAAATAGTTCTTTAAATCAAGGTGACGATCTTGATGCAAACACCTGCAAGAAGAGGGAAACGTAGAAACGCATGTAAATATATCTATGTTAATAGATCAGATACAGCACATACAATTACGTATGTATTTGTGTATAATTTTTTAAACACAAGGTTGGTCGGGTAAAATTTAACAGAATGAAAACTGATGTTCACAAGACTACCGCTACGAAATTGTTTAGAAAATAATCTGCCTATCAGGCCCTGGTGTCGCTCTAATTATGAAAATTAATAGTAGAGGTCGCGATTGCTATCGACGATAACGTTGGCGAGCAGGCGTCTAATAATCTAGTTCATTACTGAAACAATGACTACTGCTGTCATCTAAAAAATTGTCCCTGTTCAAGCCTATGCATGACCTTGAAAATAATTTTTCTTTAGTCGTGTGTTGACTGTCAAGAGTCGAAGTTTCTCTATCATTATTGTCATTTTTTAAATTTAATTATTATTTCGATTTTACGCCAGTATTATTCAGTTCCACTTTAAGTCTCAGGTTCTTTTTTATTGACAAATAGGTAATGCTATGTCTGAATCATATTTTGTAGCTAAAAAGTATGCGCTGCGCAGTCATTTTTTTGATTACTCTAGAACATATTTGAATCCGCTTTGTCGAAAGGCTTCTTCAATTCCAACTTATAATTTAAGGCATTTTGATGTTGTTTTTGTTTTATTACTTTCTAGAAATTGTAAGCACAGTATGAATCTGCAACAGAATCACATTTTTCAGAATTTGATTTAATACGCTATAGTTTTTACTAAACTGCTAAAAATCTTTGGCTGTGTATATGACGTTTACAAAGTACTTGACTGATCAAGTCACCTTAGTAACGCATAAATAAATATATTCTTACAACTCACTACTTATTTGGTTTAATTATCGATTTGTAACTCCCTTCGAAAATATTAGTTACGTGTCTAACAGAACTGCAGTGGGTACATAGGTACTTTTTATCAATTCTATTATTCTTATCTTTCTTTGATGGGTGTCTTTTGAAATTTATTTTGTGTAACGAACTTTTGTCCGTAATCGTATGTTGTAATATTTTTTGAAGCTTTGAGCCCAGCGGACTTTACGCAAATATATTTTTATGAAGCGCGGTTTAATAAATTTTCCGTTAACGATTTGAAAATTGAAAGCTGTGAGTTGTTTCTGCAGGTCATTTGGACAAAGATTGATTATTTTAACTTCATCTATAATCTGTTAAATATTGCTTGCTAAACAAGAAATATGCATATAACAAAAGAAAGGGCGGCTGATTATTGGAAATTTGACTTTGAAGTAACTACTGCGTGGATCCATCTGAAGCAAAGATGGTCCAATTCATGAATTTGTAAAAAAAAATATGAAAATTGCATGCCTTGTAGGCCCACGCTTTGCTTTACTGCGGCTGACTCCTTTTGGAGGATAAGCCGGCTCCACATTTCATGGAGTTTCTTGGGAATTTGATACAAGTGGTGTCCCCTCACCACTCGGCTTTTTGATCGAGGACGCACCTCTAGCCTTTGCACATCCAAGCGCAGTCTGCAAGGCAGCAGTAAGTTGCATGGTTGCCGGTGGCTGTTGAGAGCTCATTCGCCATTCGGAAGTACGGGGTACTGTCCAGGAGTCCATGTAATCCTGTGGCTGTTGAACCCTTTTGTGGCGGGGAACACACGCCGAGTCATGGTGCCGTCGTCGGGCTCATGTGGTATTTTATAGGAGATCCGATTGCCGGTCGGAAATCCACCACGCCCTGGTGACACCACCGCCATAGCCCCGTTAGCCCATGTACGATCGGCCATCGAGACATGGTTGACACCGTCGTACCATGTTGAGGAGGGGATGGACTTTACGACGGCGTACGAGATGAATTGTATAAGCTCGAACAAATGCTAAAGTGTATGATCACCAGCCGAAACAATTATTGCTACGATTAAGTATTTAAAGAAAAAATAGATGAATTCGTTTTGCAGTCTTGCGTTCTGTTTTGTTTACACCGACAACGTTTCTAATTAAATACCACCATCATAATTTAGTACAATATAATCCAGAGTTGTGATCGCAAAATAAAATTAATTTTGGTTGGTAAAACTTTTACTTTCCGCTGTATACTGTGAAAGCACGTGATTTGCTGCATTTACTCATCTTCATGGGTTAATGTATCATACGTTTCTATTTGGACTTTAATCGAGTAGTGTGATAAACGTAGATGTATTAAAATGTTTTAAAGAATACGGCATGTGGCCTTATATGAATTATAGCGTGTTCATGAGTAACTGTGCACGTGTATGTAAGTATGTATGTGTGTGTGTGTCTGTGGGGAATTTATTGACGTAGTACATCGTAATTTTTCGGTGACATGGTACATATTAAATCGTTTGTAGTATCATTCATTGCTTTTCGGACTGTACGTGTTCTTCGAATACGTTAACACTTAATACGTATTTCAATTCTCCTACGCGAATGTCTGCGTGCTTTTCCTGTGGATGTCGGTTTTCCACTTGATCGCTACTGTAATTACTGTCTAAATTTGTTGTATTGAATCTAGTGAAGAATATTTTGCTACTGATAATAAATTTATTTTACGCGAATTGTACGTTTGCACATAAATTTAGCACTTTTCTTGAATAATCATCAGATTTTGTCACTTGGTTGTATGCGTTCATTTTCTAAAGGTCGTTGATAATTCAATACATTTAGCCGGTAAGGACCTGTGGATTTAGTTCCGCACCGTTGGCTGCGTAAAATTTTGTATGCATCGGTTTAACCTGCAAATGACATTAAGCAAACGCTTGGTAACGCGCGGGCCCTTCTGATTAGAGGATAAAGTGTATGGCCCTGAAAAATTGATGGCTCGGTGTCTACCCGTAGTATACTTTAAAGGTTGCTCTTTGGCACATAGTATGATTCTATGATTATATTGGGTCCTGGGTTAGTAATTTTAGATAGGTAAAACATTGACATGCTTACAGTTCCAGGTTCACGACGTGTGCGTCTCTTTGAATAGTGGGTTCGGACTGGTCTCGTAACTCTGAAGCCTTCCACACGTGTACAGTTCATTGAAAATGTTGGAGAATCAGATGTTTCCATTTGACACATAACGTCTTGTTTATTAACAATTAGTTGGCCAATGTCATTGAAACCACGGTCATCTTTTTAATCTGTTGCAACTTCTTTATTATAATTCACTTTTGAGATGTATCTCAATTTTATTACTAAGGGAAAACGTTTTACACGTTCTAATTGTTTAAGCATAATTAATCCTAGACAATTTTGTGTTCAACTCCATTTTGTTCACTTTTACTCCATTAAAATTTAGTATATGTTTATGTAAGTACTGTGCAAACGATCTTTTTTTACCTCTTGGGGATTTATTTACTTAGTTATTTGAAAATTAAACATTAATGATTATAGTCTATTTCATTAGCTTAGAACTTGTTGAAATATATTGAGTAAAGCAATATGGGCATATTTGTGTGCAAATAAGCTTGCTAAATGCGTTTGGAACATTGTAGCTTGTTCAAAATACAATAATTTGAGATTTGTAGGCTTCTCTGAGTGTGCAAATTTTCTGTCGTTGGTAAATTACGTTTAAACTTTAAGCAAATCACCAATCATAGTAGGAAATCTTTTGATTAGACGTAGGAGGTATTGTAACAAAGCACACTTTGACGTATATGTTTTTCCTCGATCGTGTGATTCCAAAATGTGTTTGTATCAATGTATGTGAAAATATTTAAACATTGCTAGGAGCCAATTGCTACTTTGAAAGCAACGCACAAAAGCCAATTAGCGACGGATTTTCCTCTGGCGGAAACTTCAATGTGAGTTTCGTGAAGTCTTTGGTATATCTTCATATTTAGTTGAACTTGTAAAAAATTTCTTGTCTTAGTTCAACTCATTTCTTCTAACGTAAATGTGATAATATGCCGGCTAAATGTCAATAATATTTGTAATGCGACCGTATGCATATGTGCTGGATGGTGTATACTTTCAGCTTATACAGTCAAGTCAAATATAGTTCGTACGAAATGTTCAACAGGATGGTTCTAAGAGGTACCATTGTCACTATCTTATATAATTGTGAGCGGTCCGGGGAACTTTTGGAGGTTGCTAGTGACTACAAGAACATCTAGGAGCCTCCTGTGATTGCGGTCTCAGGAGGGTCGTCGATGAAGATACGCAAAATGGACCTGGCTCAACAAAGATAATTTGTTGGCATAAACTCGGTCACTGCTTTAACTTAAGTATAACGCCTAATACCCATTTATAAATGCTCAACGTGTAGCTATCTACAAATAGCCAGTAATTTCTCACTTGGCGAGTAAAAGTAAGTCTGAATGGTGCCAAGCAGTTTTGGCACTGAAGCTAGATGCCAGGCGGGGAGAAACGGTCTCCGGGTAATTTGACGGAACATATTTATTCATTGTATATGATAGTATTTCTGACTAGATTATTATAGAGAGTGCTTGATCACTGTGGCATGTTAGTGCGAGGAGAATGCAAATGCCATGCTATGTGAAGTTGTCTAACTCGTGTCGATTCAAACTCGATCGGTGTTCGTACTACGCATATTGCTAGCGAAGAAAAGTTGGTCATATCGCATAAGACTAATGATTTTTAAATAGCAAGTCCAATTGCGGGCCAACGATAAAAAGATGCAGGGTAGTCGTGGTTCAGCCCAGAGCGCTGTCCGTCATCATACGGCTGCAACCGTCTGTTTTCATTTACGTTCTGACAATACACGGACAGAGGAGCGGAGGAGACCACTACTTGTAAATCACCTCGCTTTGTTTAGACTTGGCTTCCAATCAATTTCATGTTGGAGTTGCATTGGAAGATAGAATGAATGTGTAATCCATAGGTAAATAACAAAAGAATTTCGCTCATGAATTAAATATGAATTGGTGAATTGATTGTACGTGTATTCTTTCCTCAGAATTTTGGTTTTCCGCTTCAGATTTGATGTGTGTTTATATAATCCATCTTATTCTGCTTTGCTTTCCTAATTGACTGTGTAAAGTACTAGATATTACAGTCGAGATGCGTTCCGGAGAAAAGAAAATAACATTTTTTAACTGTTTTGCGTATACTGGCTTTATAATGAATTTAGGCTTCAACAACTGATTTATTTAACATTTCAAATTACAAATGAAGATCAAATTGCCACAACCTAGTAGTTATGTTGTTCATTTACACATATGCGTTAACCGGTTTGAGCGTAATTTGAGAAACCTAGCCGATTCTTAAAGATGACGCTTCGAGAGCATTTTAGATTAAACCCTCTTAACGGCATAACAAATACTTCCGTAATAGCCGTATGCTTTAACTCAGAATTTTCGTTTGTTTCCAAAGGAAGAAAAAATAAAAAATGATAAAGTGTTGATATTTTCATTTGAGACATTTCCTCGATGTAGCTGAGTTAACAAAATAAAATTTTAAATGAACGGAACATTAATTAGTCAATTATGCACGTATGTATGTGCAAATTGCAGTGCATTTACTTTTCCTAATTATAGTATTGTATAAAAAATCGAAAGTAAAAATATTTTGTTCTAGTTTTTACAAACAGGCTAACTTTATTGCAATTGAGAGATCATTGGTTGCATAAAATATGCCAACGATTATCCACATCATTTTTTCTGAATTTTGGGTTAACACCAGTTTGATTTTCTTTAACCGGTCATACAGATGTGACTATCGGTAGATTTGCTATGTTGTATGACTGTTTGAATTTTATGGGATTTTTGTATTTTCTAAAGTCAGCAAACTTGAATTAAATTAATCGCCAATTTTTTCGCTAAACTGATTGTATATGAAAAGAGAGTAGTCCAGGAAAGCAAAATTAGTGGACCGTAAATTCAATTGCCCCAGCTGGAGATTGCGTGCCTGAATTTGGTCCACTCATCCCATCCACGGCTGAACCTCTGGTTAAATTGGTCTAGTTTTCTGCTCTCGCTCTTCACGAGTCCTTTTGAGGTCAATAACGGTGACCACCTTTGATGTAACTTAGAGAAAACTGCTCGCTTTTCTAAAAATTACTGAAACCTTATGCTCATACGATTTCTGATGAAATCGTTATGATATTTATTAATGTTTAAACTGAGCATACGGGTCATTTATTTGGATTTACAACATTGTGTAGGATTTCACATTCCTCAATTCTTCGCTCAAGGTGAAAATTTTGTGCTCTTGGCCTATGATCAAACGTTTCTTCAGCAGTAAAAATTTCCGTACTGTTTCTAATAATTTCAATTTAGCTTCTTTCTACGAATATGTAAATTAATACAGAATATAAGACTATTTCCCATGTATCATTTTTTTCGAATTACTTAAATCATTATCCATAGCTCCATAATGAATATTAGCATACATGTAACGAAAAATAATAAAGTAATTTCATAGATTCCTTAATTTTAATGATCTCTTTGGCTTTTTAATAGGGTTACTTTGGTTTTGTGAATATGATATTAGCAGCATATAAGTAGGCCCATAATATGTTGTGCTGAAATTTCGGAAATAATCATGTGATTATATATTGTTATTTATACGTTCACGTACTCTTATTTTTTCTATCTGCTGTTACTTTAATTTGTTTCTCTTGCTCAGACGGTCTTCCACTACTACCGGGTCAATTACACCTGTTGCGTTTAATGACTGGTCTACCAAACACGCGTCAGTCAACAAGACCTGCTTATCGTGGCAGGCGCGATTGGAGATCACTTATACCAACTGGTGAATTGTTGACTCGTCTGAGAGAGCTGGTTCGCCGGCCGCCTGTTGGTTATTATTCTGCAGTGTTTCCACAACCAAATGGTAGAGGCATTGACGGACTGGCAGTAAACGAAAGTAGAACACAGCAACAAGTATGTTACGAGTATGGATAATGTCAGTTATGAGCTATTCAATAAAAAATATATAGTGAATACGTTTTTCTTAACATGACATGGATTTCAATCGTTCAACTGTTAATATATTTTTTTCTTTCTCTAAATTATTCGACTTCATCCTGAATAGACCAGTTTATGCATATATATATATATATATATATATATATATATATATATATATATATATATATATATAGCCAGCATTTTTTGTATAAACAAGTAGCATTGTATATTAAGTATCCGAGAAGTCACATTTTTTATTGATTCTTCAAATAATTATTTCGGGTGGTGCGTCTCCACTGAAAAGTTAAACTAACATATATTGGTTAGGTGTAGCTTCATTGCTTTTTGTCTTTGTTCATGCTCTGTGTTTGCTTCATCATAATTTTCGTGGCTCACGTTTAACAATAATATATTTGGGCACCGCCAGTTCTTGATATGAAATTCATCAGAACAAATTGCCTTTTTTTGTAGGATTTATCGTGGAGCCATCTTTAATTGGTTTATAGAGTTGACCCTATGCAGCATTCTCTCGTTATTCATGCGTATCAAAAATCCCTTTCCGTCTTTCGCTAGCTCGGTTTAAGTCATTTTCAAAGTTCTCCTTACTGTTTCATATAACAACATTACCAGAGATTCTACGTATTCGTATTCGAGAGTAGTTTAGTGGGCTGTCTACGGCATTCAACGTAACTGGCTGGAACTGGATTGCTGTATGCAAAACGCGCAGCTGAAGAATGAGGCTGAATAGAAAATGAACGGGTACGAAGAGAGATAAGGAATCTCGATCATCACCAATAAAATGTTTAAAATCTGGCCACTGTTTCTATACCTTATTTGACCAATTACTTGCAAATGCGATCATACTGATTCGTGCTTTTTTATACTGGGTTAGAGCAGTCAGGTATCTTAAAAAAGCATTTTAACTATTGTAGTCAATTGCTTTTTTCATTGTATATTTAGTCTTTCTTGCAATAAACTAGTTCACCATTCGATCAGTTGTTTTTGACATTAGCATTAGCGTTTTATTGCATGCTGTTGCGAAACAATTTCAGACATTTGAAGTATACAGATTAGGCGCGATTTGATACATTGTTTGCTTCGCTTGCTTAAGGCGCTGGTAAGAACATCGGAGAACTTGAGATTTCATCGACTCTTTCCTTTCGTTGTTACAGACAAGAAAGATTAGGTAGGGTTTTTAACTGGTTTGAGGTAATGAATGTATTCTAATAGCCAACTTGGGTATCTTGACAGTGAGATTTTAACGATGAATTGCATTTCTTTAAATCAGGTTTGCGAGCTTGAAGTAAACACCAATCCCATTGTATTTAACCAGTCGTCGAACAACATAACAAAACTTACGCCAGCCGCAACGCACTGACGCGTTTCGACCTTCCTTGATCATTATCAGAGTACGACGGCAAACTGACTATCGAGGATCAAACCGCATTGAATATATATGGAAATCAAATTTACCTCTATCAGTCTCGCATACATTGAACTTGACTGGAAATTCCGGCTGCACAATTTCTATGCAGTCACGAATAGCATATTTTGCCGTCTATTTGAAAACGTCAATAAGATACTCGGATTTTTTTATATCCACAGAATTTATTATTTCAAAGATATGCTCATGTATAAATTAAACGAACATTGGTTGCGCAGGCCGTGATAACAATTATTATAATCAAGGTTGCGATCTTGATATAAGCGCCTGACCCATTAATTGATTACATATGTCAGTATAAACTAAGAATTTCGAAGAGGCAATTCATGCAGTAGACCGGTGTCGTCCTTATTGGGAACTCGTCACGTACTGGCCAGAATTTGTCGTGGGTAAGACTCGGACCTGGGCACGTCTGCTTCGGAATCTGTTGCTGTAACCACTGAGCCACCCTGACGCACACTACACTACACACAATTTTCAGTTATATACTAACTAATGTAACTTGGTTAGTCTATTTTTCCTTTAGGTGGAGCTCATATGGCTTCCATTTAGATCCAAAGTTCCAACTAACCATCTCAAATCTGTCATTACTGAACAGACACCACACTACATGGGAAAGTGGTATTGAAATGAACATTTATATAATTAAACGAACATTGGTTGCGCGGGTGGTGATAACAATTATTATAATCAAGGTTGCGATCTTGATATAATCACCTGACCCATTAATTACTTACATATGTCAGTATAAGAAATTTTTCGTCAGTTTGTGTCGTTAATTCGTAAAAACTGAAATAAATATTATATGTTAAAGAAATTGTCTGATTCTGGTGAAATTCAATTTGCCTTAAAATGCAGCGCTTTAAAAATGTAGAAACCGTAAAACTTTCGAAACAAACATTTTAAATGCAGTTGAGATCTGGTCATCAATGTAGATTCAATTTGGTGTTCGTATGACTCAAATTTTATTTTTTGAAATATGCCTTTCGTTTTTAATTTATACACCTTAGTTGGTTTGTGGTGGTCTTGGACTATCCATTTACAATCCTGTGCCTCCATCACGGATTCAAGTGAGCCTTATGCATTTCGTATTTGCCTGGTTGGTATCTGCACGACCCTGTGATTGTACATCATCGCAAGTATTCAGTTTGATGCAAGACTTGTCTACAATGACTCCTGCTTCCGCTGCTGGTGGTGCAACTGGGGAGGAATCTCGGGAAGGTTTGGACGAAGCTAGACGCATTACAGATTTGGACAGTAAGCACATTATATTTATCTAGGATGAACTAATTAGAAGTCATTCGACTTATTAAACTGTTGAATTATTTTGCTAGTTTGTGTGAAGCTTTGGTTCCGTTTGCGCGGTTAAGAAATACCAGAAAAATATTTCTATTTATGTTGGATTTTGTTAAGTTACTTTTGTGTATGGATTCACTCGAGTAACGGGTGTTCAGAAATAGTTGTAATTCTCAATTTCGGTGAACTATAGCATACATTGATATCCATCATGTTGGTACCATGTACCGACTCAGCAACCATAGTGTTAGTACCATGTACTTTTTCGATACTACAATGTTGGTATCGGTTACTGACACAATAGCCATAGTGTTAGTATCCTTTACAGACTCGGTATATATATTATATAGTGTGAGTTAGCATTGAAGTCGCATTGTCGTTGACTTCAGATTGTGTTAGCTTCACTATTACAGGTTTACACATTCGTCTAGGAGATTGTACCGTCCTATTATCCAACATTCCTCACCCAAATATATAGTGGTTAAAGGGTGTAATACCGGTTCCTACTGATGAGTTGCCAGTTAGCACGAAACGAATGTGCATGAGATTCATTCATTCATTCATTCAGTTCAGATTTCGCATTTTTTTGTTTTTACTTTAGTACTCAAAAATTTGTTTATGTTTATGGAATATGATTCGATTTATCATGTTTAAATTTCGACCAGTTTGAACTGTCGACTTGCCTTATTAATAGGAAAATTTAGGAGATATATGAGCCATATAGTTTTTGAAAGCTTTTAAATTATTTACTTTATGATATTGCTAACTCTAGTTGTGTCTTTTAATATAATATTTATCTATTCTTGGTTGAGGAGATCTAATTTATAAGCGTTTGCGCGTTAATTATTATTGGTATTAAGTCTGGTGGAAAGGGGAAAACCAACTGAGGCCAGTCTGAATACAGACATGGAATGTGTGCTCTACCGAAGACGCGCAAACACGGGTATTCGTTAAGACCAATTATTTCAACGACAAACATACTATTTCGTGAATTAGTCATATGCTTGGCTAACTTATTGAAGCCAGTGGGAAATCACTTATTTCAGTAAAGCGAACGTTAAATATCATTGAATCTTTTAATTTGATGTTGAGTGGTTATTTGCTGCTTTCCCTTTAAGGGAAACAATGTGTGTCATTATGTCCAGGAAAATTTCACAAATGAATAAAACTCAGTTGGAAAGATTACTTTATTTGTGTTGTTCATATATTCAGTTCATTTTTACTTGTGAACTACACAGACGAAAAGATGGTCTAGGAATGGGTTAGTTTTTTGCCCTTCCTTGGTCGATATTTTTATGTGCATGTTGGAACGGAAGAACATTGATTTATTAAGTGAAGTGAAACTATATGACCGTTATGCTTATGATATATTTTTATCCTTGATTGCCATTCGCATGCCGAAGAACTGCTCAATAAATTTACTAACGAAGTTAACTACATATAAAGTCTTCGGAAATGCGACTTTAAAGTCAATTCACTAAATATAGTATATGTCGCTCTTGTAAAGGGTGTAAAGCTATGACTTTCGAAATACCCTTCCTGTGTAGGGTGCCAACGTTATGGTTTTCAAAATGCCTTGTAGGTAAATGACACCAAGAAAATGGATTTAAATATATTCTAAATTTCACGAAAATTGAAAATTACAACTACTTCTGAACACCTGTTACTCAAAAAAATCCAAACATTATAGCCTCGATTGACATTCATTATCTCATTTTGTGATAAACATTATATCATTCAATTAAATGCATAATAGTTGTATTCCACATGAATACGTAATGATACAAACTACATCGATAGATTTCTAACTTTAATTATTTAAATTAAGTTTGCGATTTTGATGTAAACACCAGTCACATTGTATACATATATTTGTCAGCATAAACTAAGCATTGTATAATGTAGATAAGGCAATATATCCAGTAGGCCGGTTTCGTCCTTATTGAAACTTTTCATGTAATGTTTAGAATTTGCCGCGGAGAGGGCTCGAACTTGGGCACATCTGCTTCGAAGTTTCTCGCTCTAATTAATAAACCACCCTGACGCATGCTATACACAATTTTCGATTATGTACTAATTAATGTGTGTTAGGTATTGTGTCGCCAGAAGTACAAAACGCATTTGTAAATGAGATTTTACCTTTTTTTTCTTGCTGACTTTGGTTTATTATTCTTGTCTTATGTGAAACAATTTGAATTATATATTGGCTTATCTTGTTTAGTGTTTGAATGTTTTTACACGCAGTATTGTGTCAGTATTCTACGATTCTCCCATTTTTTTCTATTCACAATATCTCTTAATGTATCTGTAGAGTTGATGTTGGATTCCGCGTTCGTGTGATTTTATGAATGTAACAAAGAGAGGCGAAATATCATTTAATCTAAACGAGATTTATTAATGTTGTGCGTAACTGCTTATTTTGGGCTGTTTTTGTTACCTTGGCTTCAATTAAGTTGCAAGCACCAGCTATTCAAAAGATCGCCCATGAGATGGAGTATATGCTCGCCGAATTGCATGTAGACTGAATTGGTTGCCGTATTTAACACTTATAATGAATAGTGTCTCGTATCATTTGAAATATGAGCGTAAACCTAATGGTATAATGAAATGCGCTGTTAATGTTCGTACAGTGTGTAGGAATTTTATGTATATTCACGTAAAATTGCCATTTAAAGAGGCAATTAAACGCGTAAAAAACAGATTGCGTTCTGTATTGGCTATCATTTATTTTACCGCTAACTTAATTTTGACTATATCTACCACAAAACATCCCTAATTAGCGAGATAAACAAAATCTCACTTCAATCTGCATCCACCATTAAAAATATCAATATTTATATATAACTGTTTTTCTGACCAGCTTTGACTGCACTTAGATTTTTTTGTAATTTGTTGTTTTATATGATTCTCCGTCCTGATCCGCTCGGGGTATTATTAGCATTATAGGGAATAAGTGGTCTTGTGGGTGACTGAGTGCTGCACAATTACTGATTTTTGTTTTGGTTAACAAGGTTTGGACCTTTGTCCGTATCCTAACTCGTATAGTCTCGTGATTTTGCGTGAGTCACTGTCGAGTACTTCCTTAATCACTAATTGATATCGAACTATCTCGAGAGAATATATGAACTGGAGAATAATCTTTGTTAACCAAAACCAGGGCCAGGCAAATAATAGTAAATAATTTAATTTTCTTCGGCTTAAAAATGGATCAACTTTGGAGTTAGCCTAAAATTTCGCGTCATTGTTGATTACATTTTTTAGGCTCCTTGCTGTCTACGACGAGTTCCAATTCTATGATCTCTTCATCCTCGTCCAATCAAATTGCTCATGGAAATCCTTCGTCTGGTGTAATTAGCGGTAATTTGTCAATGACTTCTACAGCGGTTGCTGCCGGTTCATCGTATGGATTGGTTAGCAATGTACCACAGTCTTCTGAAACTGGTCGATCGTCTGACTCTGTCCTCAAAAGGTCTGGATCTCCATCTCCGATCAATTCTTGTGATGATGCCTCGACTGTCTCGTCTATGAGGCCAGGTACATCATCTCATGTTTCGACTGGTCCAACTGGTTTAGTACTAAAAACCTATAACCGAGGTGGGAATGTAATGGAAAATACAAATGCTACGGATACAAAACTGCTTCAACACGAAGTTGAAGTTGAAGAAGAAGGGGAAGAGGTAATGATGGGCATCACCAGTAGCCTAGAAGACGAGGCTCAATCGGCGATTACATATGCATCTGTCAGACACCCGAATCAGTACCAACAGCTGGTAGATTCAAGACGTCTGCTAGTTAGAGCTGTACAGAATCAACAACAGCTTTGTTCAAGTGTGGTTGGTATGCAAGTTGGTGGTGATACTGGCCTTCATCCTATTGCCTTTTTCATAATCTTCAAGTTAGTTTCTTACGTTCTAGAATAGTAAAGTATAGGATTAATGATAACTAGGATTCTATAATCATGTCTAGGCTATTGTATATGTGACAATTTATATACAATGGCCTTTACCAAACTGTAAAATCCTTTTTATACTGCGCTCCAGCCGATGCTTTTCGAATTATTATATGTTGTACTATTTATGGTTATCTGTAGGCTATATAGAAACACCCAGGTGCTTATTCATATTGTGTATGAAGCATTTGTATTCAGAGTTAAACTTCTCATAAATGACCTACCACCCAAGGCTGGCGAGTGCCATCTGCCCAGAACATCTGATTTTGAGTTGCTTGTGGTAAAAGTTTGCATAATAAATCCAACGTTTCCTCTATTAGTGGCATGCTTGCTGAATTCTGCTAGCACTAGAAATTTTCATATTGCCGTTGTCAGTACGAACAGCTAAATACCACTGTTCTTAGGTGGTAAATTTTCGTAATTGTAGGCCTAGAGTTTTATGAGCATATTGCAGATATGTTCTTATGATGGCCAAAAATTATCGAATCCAGTTTGTAAGTGTAAGTGAAACTAGGTTTTCTGTGTTTTTCAATTGTTCAAAAAATGGGATTGGTGTTTATTTCGTGTTCACAGGTGTTATAAATTTTATTATTTTATCTCTTCGTTATATAATAAATTGTACTATGTGCATGTAAAAATAAAACGTTAGTTCTTTACTTGAATAGGTTTATAAATTCGGAGCAATAAATAGTGTCCACTAAATTACAAAACGAAACGTTTTTGGCAAAGGTTCTATGTTGGAGTTGAGGGTGCAAATACACAGTTGATTGCTTATCAACTGTGTTACTGTGCTGATTGTCATAACTGTGTGCATTTTTTTCAATTTTCATGTGTTTGTAATTATAGCTAGATTTTTGTAGATTTTCTAGAAAGTAATTATGAATTTTAAACTGGAACATGACACGTTTCTAGTTTAGTGCCTTTTATGTGTCAGTTTTTTTAGGCAGATTACTTAACATTCATTCTCCAGTTTTTTTCGACAACTGTATTTTTATCCTTGACATTCGAAAGGAAATGTCGAAATATTGACAGAGAACAGTGACGAGGATAAAAGTACGGCTATCGAAAACAACTTTAAAAATTCTTATCCTTAGATTTAGACGTTAATTTCATAGTAATTTTGGTATTTAATGATGTAATTCAACTAGACTCACTTAACCTGTCCTGTTTCAAATAAATTTTTCGTTTTTTTAAATTAAGGATTTTCAATGAATATTTGGCTTTTGCCTCAAATGTTGACGGTAAAAAGGAACAAAAATCAATTCAGGTAATTTTATTTGATTATTTTACTTTATAACTCAACAATATGGGTAAAGTTAATCGCAAATGCAAACTAATTCAAAGTTTATCTTCTTTTGGAAAAAATAAATTAACAACTACATTGCGTATTGAATCATGACTATATCAGACCTTTACAACACAACACAGTTTGAAAAAGGCCATTTTATTTTTTCAGCTTTCAACTCGGATGAAATATAGGGTTCATAAATAGTAAGTCTAAACAAGAAAATGGGATTAGGTCGGATTACATGTAAATTATGTAAAAAAACAATAATAGAACACATAATTCCACACACCAGCACAACTACAAATGACCAGTTATATTCATGTGTACACTCTGTAGTTCAGTCATTTTAATGCATTGTTATTTTATACTCAGAAATAAATCAAGCATGAGAGTATAAATTTAACATAAAGGAAATATATAAAACCCAGTGAAGACAGGCCATTTTGTGTAATATATGGTAACTAGTATGATTACTTCTTTTGAAAGCAAAGGGGATAATATTGGATTAAACAAACAGGAAGTGAGAATAATACATGTCGAGGCAGTCACGCACACACATGCACATATATACACGAAGAAATCTCCGGTTTATATTCAAATAATGTACGAACATACAATTTAATAATAATTGATGGCGCGGGTAGTGGTAACAATTCTTTAATTCGAGTTTGCGTGCTTGAAGTAAACACCAATCCCATTGTAGTTAACCAGTCGTCGAACAACATAATAAAACTACCGCCAGCCGCAACGCACTGACGCATTTCGACCTTCCATGATCATCATCAGAGTACGACGGCAAACTGACTATCGAGGATCAAACCACATTGAATATATATTGAAATCAAATTTAGATTTGCGGCTCTCACCTATAGCAGTCTCGCATACGTTGAACTTCACTGGAAATGCCGGCTGCACAATTTCTATGCGGTCACGAATATTAACTGTTTGCAGCTTTCACCACATATACATATATAGGCAATACAATTTAACAATAATTGATTGCGCGGGTGGTGGTAGCAATTCTTTAAATCAAGTTTGCGAGCTTGATTGGTGTTTCCTTCAAGCTCGCAAACTTGATTTAAAGCATTTTGGCTATTTAGCTGAGGATTGATGATGTTGCATACAACAGCCTCCGCTGTGCGTAATTGGTTGCGATTTTTGCTTTGAAGAACACCTGGATATCCAGCTGATTTGTGGTGTGATTTCTATAAACTATGTGTTCAGCTTTTGAATAAGCGTCTTCTTCAATAACAGCTGTGTATAGACTGAAATGCTCTTGAATTCGCTTATTTTGTAATCGGCCAGTCCTGCCTACATAACGTACTGAGCAGTTGTGATATTTGTAGGAGTAAGAGAACATTTTTGCCTTTTCAAACATTAATTGTGTATTAGAACTTCGATAAATCACTGCTTTTTAAATTTGCGAGTGAATATTTTGGGTTGTACATCCCCATGAAAAGGTATACTGTCAAATAACGTCTCACGTTTGGTTGTGATTTCATTGCTTTTTTGTCACTGTTTTTGCTTCTTGTTTGCTTCGACAAACATTTCGGTGTGCCCTTCTTCTAATAAAGTTATTAACACCACCCGTTCTTGATATTATAGTTCATCAGAACAGATTTACTTTATTCTCTTGGATAAATTGCGTATCTAAATTGGGATAGCGCTGTTGTAATGGGCATACTGTCCAGCCCATGCCTGCTTTCGATATATTTTACTTTTTAGACTGCCTTATTTCTGTCTCAATAGCAATACGCCAAAGAAATACCTTGCGTTGGACTGAGGGTGTTCGTGCTCGTAAGTAAACTGAATGTAATGTTCCATGTTGTTAGCGCATAAAACATGTCATTTGTTTCTATGTCCTTTATGATTAAAGATGTTCAATTCAATAATGATGGTCAGTGAAGTGGCAATGAACAGTTCATTAGGAAGGATGCCTACTAGCAGATGCCAACCTCTTCTATCCGGAAACATCAAAACTAGAACCGCGTATTTAAAAACGCTGCCTTACATTTCTGAGATATGTTGATAAAACCTTCAAAATCATAAAATATATTTTATCAAATGACATGATTTAATACTGTTACAACATGGACCATCATATTCACTTTAGTTGCGACAACGAAAAAACTCAATACAATGCACTGTCTTTCACGGACTCGTGGCTATTGAGACAGGAAAATAGAAGTCAAAAAAGGAAAGCATACCGAAAGCAGACATGGACTAGATAATACGTTTCATTATTACAGCGATGTTTGAATTTCACAAAAAAATGCAATTTATCCTATAGAGTAAAGAAAATCTGTTTGAATGAACTTCATGACAAGAATTAGCGGTGCTAAAAGACATTATTAGAAAACGGGTACCCTCAACATTTCGTTGAAGGTAACATGGCATATAAGAAATTCAAATACGCACTTAAGCCACACCCAACTAAAAGGCAATATATGTCAGTACACCTTTTAAAGGAGACATCTCATCCGAAATATTTACTCTAAGAATTACAAAAAACAATTTAACAACCATTGATTGGCCGTGCAATGATATCAATTGTTTAAATTAAGTTTGTGAGCTTCATATATTAAACAATCCCATTAAATTTACATTTATCAGCATAAACTGAGCATTGCATATGTCATCAAAGACAATTACTCTAGTAAACCGGTTTCGTTCTTATTGAGAACTCTTCAAGTACTGTCCAAAATGTTTCAGCGGACGTAGCTCGAAACGAGGCACAGTTACTTCGCAGTATGGGGTTCTATCCCCCGTGCCGCACTGCCGCACATTACACACAATTTTCAATTATGTATTACTTTATAATTTAAGTTAGCCTTTCCTTCAGGTGGAGCCTATGTGGCATCTTTTTAGACCTAGATTTCCTACTAGCCACCTCCAATCTTTCATTATATAACAGACGTTATGCTACCTTCGGATTTGCTATAAATAAACAATAGTTGATTGAGCTGACGATGATAAAAATATTCACATAAAGCTTGCGAGCTTGTTATAAACATAAATTATATATATATATATATATATATATATGGTTACCAGTATGATGATTGTCTAGTGTAGAAATGGAAATTCATCCAGTAGACCGGTTTCGTCCTTGATTTCAATATTTGCTACCTCTATCCATGCATAATTTGGATGTAAACTGGTGAATTGCACGTGCGTGTGTGCACGCGTATGTATATAAGTTTCTCGCTTCCAGTTTTTGTGGTATAATGTACGTGTTTTGTCCGACTTTATCTCCCTTACTTTCCAGAATATTGATCATAGAAAGTACCAGACAACAGTTGCGAAAATAAAATGTGCTTTTTAGCTGTGTTTTATGCACCTGGTTTCATAGAGGATTCTTTTCGCAATACAAATTTCATGTTTTTATTCAAATAATTTACAAATTTATTTTGTTTGTTTAACTGCCGAGATAGAACGTTGCAATTGACAGCATCTGCAAAACGCAGCTTCTTTTTATTTCTTGCCGGAGAATACATCTGGGTTCCTTAGTGTTTCGTTCATATACAATTCTCGGGTGTCCTGGCATACGAGATTAGCTTGACGATTCTGAACAAATTGTCGTTGGCTAGAATATTGAATACAATAGCCTTCATAGCTAACATAATGTGTGTACATAATTCTCAAACTAGTGTGCTTATTAAGGAAAATTCCCACAATTCCTTTTGTTAAAATTAAATTCAATGGTGTAACCGCGTCGACCGACTGACACTTGCGAAGAAACTAGAAATATAGTTACGTAGATTAAATTCCTAGAAAGGTATTTTGTTGGTACTTGAAGTAGTTTCAAACATTTAACATGATTAGGTAGACCTGAGAAAATACAGAGGAAAGGCAAAATACTTAAGTGTATAGTCAGTCTCTAGATTCATAAATAAGTGTTTTTTTAATTATTACCAAATCGGTTGCCTAGACGACGTCGGAAAATCCTAGCATGCGGTAAAAATATAATATTGTCAGAAAAAACACTGGAAACGAAAATCAAGTTTAAGAATTTGGCCAACTAGTTGCTCGAGTTAGAGTCACAAAACGTAGAATCGGAAATTTGTTTAACGATTAAACCTGTTGGCACGTGTTACCGATATTTGAATTGGTTAACGCTTCACATTGGCCCGTTTGTAAAGCATACGGTATATCTTTAAAGGAATTCTGTCCGTATAAATATATTAGAACTTTAATACCAAGCAATAGTTCTGTAATATTCTGGATGACTAGAATTCGGTATGTACAATGGAGGAACAACGTTATCAATCTGACAAACAAAACACTTATATTACAGTTAAATACTGTTTGTTGCGAAGAACTAATATATATGCAAGTATGTATTAGGTTTTGCGAACCTAGTAACAAATTAGTTCAGTTGTGACCAGAAGGATAAACCATGCTGCCTTTGGCTTATCCTTCTGGTCACAACTGAACTAATTTGTTACTAGGTTCGCAAAACCTAATACATACTTGCAAAACACTTATATTGACACAAACGACGATTGCTGAGATCTAGGCAATATTATCAGATGCAATGAAGGATCGGGTAATTTCCAGACAGTCGAAACATTCAAATGCTGATGCTCCTAAACATTTTCTCGATAGAAATATTCAATTTTTATCATGTAAACTTTATTATTATTGAAATTAAAAGTGAAATTTTCTGTATTGAATGAAGGATCTATGTTCAAGACTATTAGAAGCAGTTGCATCAATAGCTGCTTCGGCACTAGAACAGCCTACTTGGTATCGTCGAACGTTGCAAGTCCGGCAGCCCGGCCCCGCATCATCTGCTAGTGCTGTGCCAACTCACATACCTGCCATTTCCACTGAGGTACATCAACAGACGTCTAATGCCAGCAGAATTATGTCTGCCGCGTCAGCGTTGTCCGATGCACATTTGCCGAATGTGTATAACGATGTGAGTCGATGCAAATCTTAACCGTTATAAAGCGTATGCTTAATTAGATCCATGTTCATTTTGAGGAAAAATAGAAAATTTTCGTTGTATGCTTGCATTGAATGTATGTATGTATGTATGTATGTATGTATGTATGTATGTATGTATGTATGTATGTATGTATGTATGTATGTATGTATGTATGTATGTATGTATGTATGTATGTATGTATGTATGTATGTATGTATGTATGTATGTATGTATGTATGTATGTATGTATGTATGTATGTATGTATGTATGTATGTATGTATGTATGTATGTATGTATGTATGTATGTATGTATGTATGTATGTATGTATGTATGTATGTATGTATGTATGTATGTGTGTATGTATGTATGTATGTATGTATGCATGTATGTATGTATGAACGGAAGGATATATGTATGTATGTATGAACGGAAGGATATATGTATGGATTTATGCATGTATGTATGGGTGTATATATCTATGTATGGATTTTCGTATGTATATATATGCATAAATGTATGTATGCTTGTTTGCTTGCATGTATGTGTTTGTATGTATGTACAGTCCACATACAACCATGAACGACTAATGGATATATGGCAGTGAAAAATTAGTCACTTTTGGCTTTTGTTTGGCCTTGCATGGTGATGATGATGAACATTATGTGTTTGTGTGTGTCTGTGTTACCCGGTCCTCATTAAGGTACACTTTAGATAGGCCTGTTTTTATGAACACGTGCATTCATGCGTGTACAGTGTGACAATCATGTTTAATGTTTAATAGTGCTAGATTAAGAACTGTCTTCATTTTCATTAATGGCGTAATTTTCTAAAAGCCTTTTTAATTTGTTTGAATTTCTAACCTTTTGCTTGTTAACTAATTTTGAGCTTATCTGGATTGATTTATTTGTGGCACTATAGTGACGCTTATATATATTACAGGACTTTCGCAGAAATGGTAACATTGAATGATGATGTTTGAATATATTCTTTATTTGTATATTTTTTTCCAAAATTATTGCACCTCACTGTTATTTTGTACGACAGGTTTTACATTCAACTCTGTCAATGAATACATATTTGTAGTTCAGAGGTGTGAGCATCATGCGGTTATGTAATAGGCGTGTCTAGCTACAAGTTTGATCAAACAGGACAAGAGGGATGCGCCAGTCAGCAGAACGTGTAGTGCATGTGCACAGGCTTGTCTTACTTGCTAGCGACATTGTAATTAGCTGGCACTACACTCTTAAGCTCACTATCTACACGTAGGACAGTGGTACTATACTGCGTGAACTTATATATATGGAGTTTGTGGCGTAGTGCCCGCTGTTGCTGATTAATTGTCATTTAATCCCTCGTTGTATGCTTGAATAACTTTGGTATCTGTTGCAAAGTTGCCTATGTATATGGGTAGTTACTGAAAAGAATTTGTTTTACTTACATTCCGTTCAGGTACGTACTCCGCGATTCTACTAAGCATAATCATTTCTAGCTTATGTATGAAATGTGCGCTATACTTGGTTTAATATATATCGCGCGGTCTATTAGTTATTTATAACGAAACTCAAACAGATATTTGCATATATAACAGTTATTTATTGTTTGTTGCGGGCAGTAGTCAAATAGTCCCAAATTCCTCACTCAAATATATAGTGGGTATAGGGCATAATATCGGCTCCTACTGATGAGTCGCCGATAAACACGGAACGAACGCGCACATGAAATTATACCTTTCATTCATGCTGACTTTTGTTTATCCGTATGGCCCTGTTTGAACTAATTTGTTATGACCTTTGCAACACCTAATAGACAATTGCAGATATTTAAATTTTAAAATTCTTTTATCATCTAATTTAAATTTTTGTTGAATTTATATTTTCTTAGACTTCATTGTCTGCCATTTCTGGTCAGCAAGCAAATAAGCTTAAGTTTAGGCATTCTGCATCCTCCAATAACATTGTTCCACGTACAGGTGTGATCGGTAACTCGGCGGCGGATTGGCATCATTCCAGATGGTAGGTGTATTTTTATTTATAAATGTCTTTTGAAATTCTTAATTGTATAATTTTTGGACAATGAGCGTTCCTGAAGTCATGTGAAACGCAGTTTTTTCTAAACTTACGTTCTCATTTATTTGTACTTTATTTCTTAAGTTGCACTTACGTTTTACCTAAGTATTTTTATATATATGTAAAATTGAATGTCTATGCAAACTTATGGCACCCATTGGTGTGCATAAGTTAACCGTCACCGACTCAGTTATCTGAACGTGTGATCTAATGTCGCATGCATTCTTTTTTTAGTAGAAAAGATGTACGAACCGTGGTATCGCTTTTTACTAATAATAACTTTCGTGTTATCTAAGGCAAGGGATGTCTATGAATAGTACAAAAAGTTGGTGCCTGGCACTCATACGGTAAATTGATCGAAAACCTCGTTCAACCTCATAGCATTATTATTTGTTTTATGCTAGGCATCCTTGTATAGTAAATTGCATCAAACACTTTTCTAAGAGCTGGACATTTATCTAATTTATAGTAGTCTTTTGATTAGCACTATCACAAATCGTGATTGTTCGCGACAATTTATGCTGACTTGCTGGCTGTAGATGGTCGTTTCTTATATCGAAGTAAAAATTTCTTTTTAAACTTTAGAGTAATTACAGTTTAATGCTGTTTTGTTGCGAAGAACTAATATATATGCAAGTATGTATTAGGTTTTGCGAACCTAGTAACAAATTAGTTCAGTTGTGACCAGAAGGATAAACCAAAGGCAGCATGAACGGAAAGTATAATCTCATGCACATTCGTTTCGTGCTTACTGGCGACTCATCAGTAGGAGCCGGTATTACGCCCTTTAACCACTATATATTTGGTAGAAGAATGTGGAATAATAGGACGGTACAATCTCCTAGACGAATGTGTAAACCTGTAATAGTGAAGCTAACATAATCTAAAGTCAACGACAATACGACTTCAATGCTAGCTCACACTATATAATATATATACCGAGTCTGTAAAGGATACTAACACTATGGCTATTGTGTTGGTAACTGATACCTTTTTTGAAATCGATGAGTACCGGATACTAACACTATGGGTTCCGAGTCGGTACATGATACCAACCTGATGGATATAAATTTATGCTAAAGTTCACCCAAATTGAGAATTACAACAATTTCGAACACCTGTTACTCCAGTTAAACCATACACTCTGGCCTTCATCGATATCAGTTACCACATTTCGCGGTAAGCATGACATCATTCAATTCAATATATTACAGTTAAATACTGTTTTGTTGCGAAGAACTAATATTTATACAAGTATGTATTAGGTTTTGCGAAACTAGTAACAAATTAGTTCAGTTGTGACCAGAAGGATAAACCAAAGGCAGCATGAACGGAAAGTATAAATCTCATGCACACTCGTTTCGTGCTTACTGGCGACTCATCAGTAGGAGCCGGTATTACGCCCTTTAACCACTATATATTCGGTAGAAGAATGTGGAATAATAGGACGGTACAATCTCCTAGACGAATGTGTAAACCTGTAATAGTGAAGCTAACATAATCTGAAGTCAACGACAATACAACTTCAATGCTAACTCACACTATATAATATATATACCGAGTCTGTAAAGGATACTAACACTATGGCTATTGTGTTAGTAACTGATACCTTTTTTGAAATCGATGAGTACCGGATACTAACACTATGGTTTCCGAGTCGGTACATGATACCAACCTGATGGATATAAATTTATGCTAAAGTTCACCCAAATTGAGAATTACAACAATTTCCGAACACCTGTTACTCCAGTTAAACCATACACTCTGGCCTTCATCGATATCAGCTATCACATTTCGCAGTAAGCATGACATCATTCAATTCAATATATTACAGTTTAATGCTGTTTTGTTGCGAAGAACTAATATATATGCAAGTATGTATTAGGTTTTGCGAACCTAGTAACAAATTAGTTCAGTTGTGACCAGAAGGATAAACCAAAGGCAGCATGAACGGAAAGTATAATCTCATGCACATTCGTTTCGTGCTTACTGGCGACTCATCAGTAGGAGCCGGTATTACGCCCTTTAACCACTATATATTTGGTAGAAGAATGTGGAATAATAGGACGGTACAATCTCCTAGACGAATGTGTAAACCTGTAATAGTGAAGCTAACATAATCTGAAGTCAACGACAATACAACTTCAATGCTAACTCACACTATATAATATATATACGAGTCTGTAAAGGATACTAACACTATGGCTATTGTGTTAGTAACTGATACCTTTTTTGAAATCGATGAGTACCGGATACCATTATTATTCCACATTCTTCTACCAAATATATAGTGGTTAAAGGGCGTAATACCGGCTCCTACTGATGAGTCGCCAGTAAGCACGAAACGAATGTGCATGAGATTATACTTTCCGTTCATGCTGCCTTTGGTTTATCCTTCTGGTCACAACTGAACTAATTTGTTACTAGGTTCGCAAAACCTAATACATACTTGCAAACTTTAGAGTAAGTCCTATTGTGGCAATTTCTTGCAAATGCTTATTGTTTCAAGTAGGGCTGGCCGAAGGACTGTAATTAGAGACAATATATTGCGAAGCAGGTGATTCCTTATAGTTAAAATGCGTAATATGATAAATTCCACATAAGTTGAATTTCAGAGGTACTGAATTCTATCAGCTTTCTACAGTAAACGTACTAGGTATGACTGCTTATTCACTACAACTCTCTATGTTTGGTTATTGCAAGCTGACCTTGATTTTAATTAATGTCAATATCACCCATTAAAAAGTTTATAGATGAATTTGAAGGCTTTGTTGTTACTAATTCATCAACATAAGATATAATATTTAAAAAAATGTTTTTAATGAATTTATTAACATGCCTATGTCTCTAATATTGTATGAAAAAGAAGACAACGACGGTGGGAACTTTTCATATGTGATTGATACGTCTTTCTCTGAGAATTGTAAATAATTAATGTGGAGAGACTTGAAAGAGGGAAAAGTGCAGAAATTGAGAGTATCCTTTATGAATTTATCCTTTTATTATTAAAACAATTGTTTTTCCTTCAGAATTTGCGTTTATAAGTTAAATAGATTTTATGTTAGTTCAATGGACTCCATGTATGGCCGGTATTTCGGGCAAACGAAGTGATAAAATGGAAAGTCAAGGTTCTAGCAATGATTTTGATATTTTCTGCCAAACAACTGCAATGACATCAATTTTCTTCGATGAATGAATTTCTAGGGAACAAACATCGTTTATTTAGGCAAAGTGTGGAATCTTCTGATGAAAGCATGTGTAGGAAATAGCTCAGTCTGCCTTTTGAAATTTTTTTGTTCTCGTTATGACTATATCATCAAATATGCCTGATTCCATAAATGTCATACCGGTACTCGTTCGAGATAATGACCCTCCTTATTGTTTTTTGGGGCCAAACTAGGTTTTTTAGTTTTAACTTGCGAATCTCCAGGATTCCCTGAACGAAATGCTCCTTCAAAAGCCACATTGCTGCTATCTGACGTTGATATTTTTAACTAATAATTTCACGTCATCGAGTTACCAATTAATGTCAGCTTGTGAAACGAAACTAGATTTTTAATTGTTTCCATCATGGATTACTGGATGTAACAGCTTGTTATGGAAGATCGTACACTTTTATTTCATATTCTCGTTTTATTTCTATAGGAAGGTAATTATTTATATTGCCTTTTCTTCGTTTCTGATGATTATAACTTATTTTCTGATTTATTAGTGCACTACTAGTCATGTGAATGAATTGCGCCTGAGTTGAGCTGTGATAGATTAATTTTTCAAATATATTCAAAATCGGTATAGATTTTAATATTGGTTAGACGGGTTTTCTATCACAATGAAGAGCATTTAAGAACATTAGTTAGTTTTATTTGATAGTATAGGTTTGCATTGACTAGTCATTGCCTTTTCTATTAATGTAAAAGAAAATGTCACACTGATTGTATATATATATATATATATATATATATATATATATATATATATATATATATATATATATATATAATATTATTGTGTATATTGATATTAATGTGTATGTGTGTGGTTTTTTAAACAGGCGAAATTGTAATCGAGGTTATATTGGTTTCAAAATTTAATCGAATGCACAAAATTGATGGCATTAAATGAACTATCAAACAAGATGACACAGAGTAACAAAAAATTCCATCAGAAATCTTAAAACATGACAATTTTCAGCACAGTTTAAATAAAGTTTACCGTTAGAATTGTTTATCACATACGATTGAACACCATGATATACTAACCTAAACAAAAGGTTAATTAAATTGATATCATATTTTACCGTGGCTATTTATGCTGTGAAGCTGTTTTTATAAGGTGTAACCGTTAGTTATTCGTATTAAAGATCTTTTATTCGTTATTGAACAATATTTCGCAACATTCCGTGTGAACAGAAAAATATATTGTCAAGAAATGGTTTTCGTTATAATGGTATTGGGTATAACTCCGACATAAACTAATTTAAAGGAGTTACAGTGGTATCATTTAATGTGAAAAGATAAAATTTGTATATTTAACAGCTGGGTTAATCAATAACTTTGGTCAAATATTGAAGAAGATTATTTTTCATTTGCTTCCTCGAGAACCAGATTTGTTAATGCGGAATCCTATGTCGAAATTAGGACAAACCCTTAAACAACTACCTGATCTGCGTTTTGATTAAACCAGGTTGAATTCCAGTTGTTTTGTTTTTAAAGATATTTGGGCGATTCTTGGCGGTCGCCGATATGTCTTCAAGATACAGAACAACTGGAATTCAGCCTGTGCTAGTCAAAAATCAGTTCAGGTAATTTTTATGAATCAAGTTTTTCTTGATTGTATGTTTTGTCTTGCTTAATTTATCTAGTTTTGTGGATGCATTAAGTTACACATTATATCGATTGGTCGATACTGACGCTATAATTATGCATTATTGCGTAGAAAGCGAAAAAACGGGATAGTATTGCAGACATGTTATAGAAGTTTGATGGCTTGGTTCTATGGCTGACTACTTTTTTAATAATAGCTTTGCATGACAAAGTTCAGTACTGTTACTTACTGGTTGCTGTACACCAAGAGCAGTTTTTACATGACGTTTAACTTTTGGCTATCATGCGACTTCTTATCTGGAAAAAACCATTTATCAGTAACTGTGATAAATACTAAATCGATCACATTCGTGTTTACACTATTCGTGTATTAATCATTTTAACGTGTATAGCTGATAGCTGTTTTGTTATTTATCTGTACTGGTGTGCACGAGAGCAGGCTATTTATGCGCAAAATTAAGCATAATTGCGCTGAAACGAACACGATGACAGAACTACTTGTAGTAACAACACTTTACACTAATTGGCGTCTTTTGTTACGTCAGTTTATCACTTTATAAAGTGCACACTCAAATAGCATAAATATTTATTTTTGGCAATAATTATCTGAATCTAGTTTGCTGACTTAAAATTAGCAACAGTTCCACCTTTAAATGGTCGCATGCATACTCACGCGATTTCACTCTCCTTGGTTATTAAAGTGTGGCGATCAAATTATTCGAATAATTTGTACCGTCACCCACACAAGCATTCCGGGCTAACATGCTTTCATCGATACGCACAGATTTGTATTTTTCTAAATTTTTTTTAATGACGACGAAAAAAACTAGGACATTAAGTTACAATTGAGGCCAACAATTACTTGGCCGGATGCTGTTTATCGAGATTTATGTCGCTTGATCACACCACCCTTACTGGCCTAATGACGCTTGAATTGGTGCAAATATGTGGAAATCTAGTGGCAAATGAAGCACCATGGAGTCGCCCGGTTGCTTATGCCTTAAAAGCATAGGCTCTTTTGGAATTTTCCCGAAGTAGTCTCGCATACTCTGTACTTGACTGGAAATGTCGACTGCATAATTTCTATATAGACGCGCATATAATGCATTTGCGGCTTTTGCCAAACCGTATATAAGCTATACAATCCAGTATTCATTGGTTGTTTAAGTGTCGATAACAATTCATTATATCAAGTTCGCGAGCTTGAGATACACATCAATCTCATTGTATCCTGCCTTCGCAAAACATTGCAGAACTAATATCAATCACTTTTTCTGACGCGTTTCGACTTTCCACGGCCATCATCAGAACACAACGGCAAGCTAACTAGTTAGGATCATTTTTCCCATATCTTGAATTTGCATTGCACTTTGACCCTTGTTGGTAAATTTGCCGCCGTGCTCTGATGATCATGGAATGTCCGAACGCGTCCGTACGCGCGACTGTCGGTTCTTTTAGCATGTGCGTATAGTTGATACAATAGGATCAGTGTTTATCTCAAGCTCGCAATAGTGTTATAAAGGATAGTTAATATCACTTGCGAGACCATTGATTGCTTGATTGCATAACATTATACTCGTGGCAAAAGCTACAACCGTGGTGTTTTTGTCAAAAAATTTGCAATAAACAGTCTATGATCGTTATATATTTAATTAATAATGTCATGATTACTGCGAAAATTGTTAACTAATATCGTTGAAGGCCAGAGTGCACGAATTTGTTGAAGTAACAGGTGTTAAGATTTAGTTATAATTCGCGGTATTGGCGAAATTTAGCATTTCTTAAAATCAGTGGTTTGCTACACCATAGCCGTCTGAGGCAACCATAGTGTTGGTAACATGTGCTGACTCGGCAACAATAGTGTTGGTACCTTCTGGGATATATATATATATATATATATATATATATATATATATATATATATATATATATATATAGAAAAAGAGAGAGAGTTGGCTTTGATGTCGCATTGTCGAAGACTTTATATGAAGTTAGCTCCACTACTGCAGCTTTACACATTCGTAAAGGAGATTTTACCGTCCATTCGTCGCACATTTCTTGCCCAAATATATAGTGAGTATATGCATGGTACCGGCTCCTACCAATGAATCGCCAATAAGCATGAAATACATATACTTAAGATTATACCTTTCGGGCATGTTGACTTTGTTTTATCCCTCTGGTTTAATTTGTTTGGAAGTGAGCAATATTTAATGAACAATTGCAAACATTTGTTTTCCACGCCAAACGGTATATAATTGTTTAGGATTTTATCGCAATTCCACAATTTTCATATGAATGACTATTATTATCATGCGCATAATCTAGGATTACTTTATAGAGATGTTTTGCTTTAGGGACGTACAACCACATTCGCCAAGTATGGTAACTATATCATTAATAATATTCTGTCTTAAAATTTCTTTTTATTTTTGCACCCAGGAAGGGTACTATAAATTTTATTAAAGCTCGCATTAAAGAATATA